>CM064574.1:9133764-9382321 GCA_032716605.1 Paralithodes platypus | reverse complement strand
AAGTGAGCCCTGGAGTATCACGGAACACTGGGAGACTGAGATAAAACAGAGATTAGTTGGTTCGCTTGATCAGAGGGAAGATGACATAGTTTAGATGGTAGTTCCCTCAAAGCCACTGAATTATACTGAAAGTTGGATAGGCTACATGACAAGTCAAAGTCTGCATGGATACCTTCAGGCTCTGGAACAGTCTGTTGCGGATCAGTAAGAGAACTGAAGACTTTGTCCGCACCAGGCTGCTCACAGGTCCTGACATTCACTGCCACAGTGGGAGAATCTGGAGGAGAGGAATCAGGGGACCTATGGTAGGGCTTCAACATATTTATATGGAATACTTGCGTGGGCTTTCTCCTGTCTGGGGTAGTTACTAGATAATCGGTAATGCTCACCCTCCGAATTATCTTATATGGGCCCCTGAACTTGGCAGATAAAGGTTGGCCAAAAACTAGCTCATTAGGGGAAAAACCCAGGGATTCAGTTGGAACCTCACGAGTAGCAAATAAAAGAAAAGGTACCCCCTTATCCCACTCAACTCCGGTCTCTGTACAATACTTACGTAACATTCCCTTTAATGTCTGATGATATCGTTCGAGAACCCCTTGACTCTCTGGGTGGTAGGTGCTAGACTTTACATGCTCGATACCCAACTCCTTCAGGGACTGCTGGAAAATGTTAGAGGTAAAATTAGTTCCTTGATCACTTTGCACCTCATGGGGGAAACCCATTCTGGTGAAAAATTTGAGCAGTTCCTTGATTACAGTTGGAGCAGAGGTAGTCCTTAAGGGTATAGCCTCTGGGTAGCGAGTTGCCATGTCCATGATAGTTAATAAATAAATGTTACCTTGGGAAGTCTTAGGCAATGGGCCTACAATGTCCACTACCACCCGAGTAAAAGGATTCTCGAAAACGGGCAAGGGCACCAGAGGATGTACAGGCACCTTCTGATTGGGTTTTCCTGTCATCTGGCAAGTGTGACACACTCTACAACACTCCACTACATCTGCACGCATTCCTGGCCAGTAAAAGTGGGATCTGATTCTGTCTAGAGTTTTTCTCACACCTAGGTGTCCTGCCAATGGTATACAATGTGCCATTTCCATGATATCTTTACGACAAGGTTTGGGGACTACTACTTGATGGACGTCCCAAGCCCCGTCATCGATTGGTCTGTGTGGCGGTCTCCATCTTCGCCACAATACTCCTCCTTTGAGGTAGAAACATTCACCACCCTCCTTCTCACATTCCTCTTCACTCACGGACCTGGCAGCTAACTCCTTGCATTCACGATCATCTCTCTGTAGCTCTACCAGGCCACTAGGACAATTTGGAGGGGTTTCATGGTCATCGTTAGGGTCAAGATGAGCCATAAAGGTGTCAGATAAATCCACCTCAGTCACATCATCAGGCACAGTTGGAGCATCATTCACACTCTCATCATCCCTTTCATCAACTCTTACATTCGGTACATTTCTGTCTGAGGGAACTGCTACTTGAGACATTGAACGTTTGTCAGCACACACAGGGAAAACAGTTGGCAACTCCTTGTCGAGCTCACCGGTTAGTGGCTCGTTAACAGGGGAAAGTGACAAAATGGGGTCTGGTCGGACCTTCTCACCTGCTACATCATTCCCCAAAAGGAGTGTTACCCCAGGCACAGGGATATCTTGGGACCTACACAAAGCTATGGTGGCCTCACCCTGTAGTAACTCACATTCAATTTCGCCTTTTACCAAGTATGCATAAAACTGGCCTCCAGCACCTCTCATTACAACTGGTTCGCCAGGTGGGCACTCAGTGTAAGGATTCACCATGAGGGTGCTAGTAGAACCTGTGTCTCTCAGAATTTTTACCTCATGCATGCAACCATTTAATCTCACGTTGCCAGATGAAATAAAGGGACGGTAACTGTCCTGCACTGATGGTGAAATTATTATTGGTTTAACCCTTGTGGGTTGCACCACACATGCTACTACACCCCTGTCTAGATGATTTACGTTAGCTGCTAGGTACTCCTTCTGTCGAGAGTCCTGCATTAAAGGAACTTTTGGTGCTAGGTACTCCTTCTGTCGGGAGTCCTGCATTAAAGGAACATTTGGTGCTAGGTACTCCTTCTGTCGGGAGCCCTGCATTAAAGGCACACATGGAATTTGAGATACGGCGGCAACTGTCTGCCCCGATCTCTCGGTTTTTTCCTTGGCCCAGCACTGATAAGCTAGGTGGCCTCTCATGCCACAAAAAGTACATACTTTAGGGGATACGGGAAAGTTCCCTCTTTGAGCATTACTATTAGTTTGGGGCCCACCTCTGTTACCATTGCCCTGAGTCGCATTTTTAGTTGGGGGAACATTTCTATTTTGGCTAGCTGGGGAAGACGTTATAGGCTTGTGACTGGGTCTGTCAGATTTGTGATTGGGATACTTAAAATTAGAACTAGAATTATCGTAGGGCTTCTTTCCACGAAATTTGTTGTTGAGCACGTATGTGTCAGCCATGTCAGCAGCGTCGGCAAGACAATCTACCTTTTTCCCCTTTAAATGATAGGATACAGAAGAATCAATTTTCCATAGGAAATTTTCTAACAGGACCAACTCCTTCAGATCGTTGTAGCTTGTGACTTTCTTACTCTTGACCCAATGATTGAAAGTTTTAGTCATGGTCCTGGCAAATACCTTATGGGTTTCTTCTACTTTCTTCTGGTTTTTACGGAAAGATTGCCTGTAAGCCTCAGGCTGCAATTGATAGGTTTTTAGGATAGCTTCTTTGAGATTGTCATAATCCTGCCTAACTTCTGCTACTTCTGACAAATACGTGGCTCGAGCCTGCCCTGTCAAAACAGTTTGTAACATAAAAGGCCATTGATCTCTTGTCCACTTCATACCTCCAGCAACTTCCTCAAACAAAACAAAGAAATCCTGCACATTATCCTCAGTGAAAGGTGGAATGACACTAGTCATAGTCAATCCCAGAGGGGGAGCAATTTCGGGAGCATTTGTATTGACATTTAGTTGAGCCGTTTGATATTGATATTGTTCGGTCTTTATTCTGGCTTCTTGCTCTTCTTCGGTATTTATTCTGGCTAGTTCTATTTTTTTTATTTGGCTAGTTCTAGTTCGAATATTGATCACCGGTCAAACCAGGTGGCAATTGTTCATCAAGTTGGCTAGGTTTACTAGGGATCCCACCAACTGCTCCGTCACCCTCCCCGCCTTCTACAGGGAACAGGTGGGTTTTTATGGTCTGAGCCACCTCTACTTTAGACATGTTTGAGACAGTTAATTGGAGATGTGAGGCAAGCACTTTCAGTTCGGATTTTGACAGACAGTCAATATCAGGGGATGTGGGTTCTGATTCTATGAAAACTCGAGCATCTTCTTCATTAATTAGTTGAGGCATGATTAATATTTGATTTTTAAGTAGTGAAACGTTAATGAAACTGAGTGAAACTGTATGAAACGAATCCTGGCAAGGTCGCCACTCTTCTGTTACGTATCTTGATCCTCAAGTGGTTAACTTGATGAATCTAGATAGCACAGAGATATATATTAAGGTATCAGTCAGCTGAAGGCAAAACAAAAGTAAAATCTAATAAAATAATTCCTGTTGTTGCTTCCTTTCCTTTTGGATCTTAGGACTTGGTATCCTTTATTGACTGATACTCTTTAATTATGAAAAATACTGAAACTAATTAAAGTCATGTAGTATTTATAAAGAATTATTATTTAACCGAAGCTTAGTAGGCTATGGTTATGAACCGAATAAGTTATAGCTAAAGAAGGACTATTAATTTTATAAAAAGTCTTGAAAGATAAATATTAAAGTAAGAATATTTCTGTCTCTTACCCTTTTTGAAATGAATAGATAGTTTTCTTCTATGTCCTTTTATTTATATTTAATGTAATTATTCTTGGTTCTTGTCTTACGTTAATAGTATTATATTATTATTATCATCAGGAGTAATATCAAAGTCACATAAAAAGTTAGATATATATTTAATAATTAGTTAAATGTATTTCTTAACCACGTAACATTGAGGTTTGATTATGAGTAAATAAAGTTACAGGATCGTTTCATAGATTCGATTCAGGTCTCACTCAAATAATATGAAAAGCAAAATATAATATTTTGAAGCAAAAGAATTTTCTTCAGCTTAGGAAATCACTAGAAGTAATATTAACACAGCCATGTTAGTCTAAGGCGATATTACTAATACGAGACAATAGCATCACCGTACTAAGCACCATTAAGCAATGTAAGCTTAATTCAAAGAAAATGAAAGAACTCGTAAGTATTAATATAAAACAATAGTATTACTTTCATCATAACCCAATTACTTAAAGAGTTGCTTTAGTCCACAAGTTAGTCAACTAAAATAGTTAAGTACATAATAATAGCGTTAACGTTAATTCCCAATCAAATAGTTAAGTACATAAATAGTAGCGTTAACGTTAATTCGCAATCAAATAGTTAAACACATAATAGTAGCGTTCACGTTAATTCCCAATTAAATCGTTAAACACATAATAGTAGTGTTCACGTTAATTCCCAATTAAATAGTTAAACACATTACACACATTAAACACATCACGTTAATTCCCAATCACATATCTCACTAACCAACATAACGTAAGTGTTTACACCGAACACACTTAACACACATTTATATAATCTGACTGACAGTCACAATCCCATTATAATACTTCACCCCGTCTTCCTCCAGCTGCAAGTTCACCTTCCCCAACTCCAAATGAGACTGATTTGAATGCCCACAACTCGGGTCTTATATACCAAACAATGATGGTGTAGGAACGAATCAGGAGGCGAGTGATGGTGCGCGCTCCAATCATAGCTCCTCGAATCACATAACAGGTGTGTCGTCCACTCACAGCTCCTGGCGTCGATCATACGTCATAGCATCGGTCATCGAGGTATGGGCGAGCTGGTATGGGGCGAGATGGTTTGCCCACTCGCTCGTTCGCTCGCTAGTCTGCTTCACCACTTGGGTAGTTTGGCTCCTTGAACTCTAATTCTAACTCTTAAATTAACATACAGGGCTCCGTATGTCAGACCTCCCCCCTAGAAAAGAGTTTAAGGAGTATAGTACATAATATTAAACATAATACATAAATAGATTCACCACCAGATTGGCAACAGCAAGATTATAAATGAGGATATAATAAGGATATCACCCAAAGTAGGCAACGTCTCCAGGTACCACATCAGAACATAGCCGGAACGTAGCTGGAGCGTTATTCGAACTGCAAGGCATCTCACAGCTGAAGGCTTAAAAGCGCACTACAAAAGCATGATATTTACCTCGCTACAAGGGAGAGCTAATTGCCAAAATCCTCTCATTAAATTATACTTACTGCTGCATGAGGCCAACCTGGTAAATGCAATCTTTGATCCGTGGCAGTGGGTAGGTATCGTTCTTTGTGACAGCATTGACTTGCCTATAGCCCCTACAAAACCAATGGCTCCCGTCTGGCTTCGGCACAAGTATGACCGGACTACTCCACTGGCTGAAGGCCCTTGTGATCAGCTGGTTTGAAAAAATTAAGTCAAGCTCGACCTGCAGTATACTCCTGCGTTGTGGCGAGACACGGTAGGGGGATAGTTTAATGGGAGTTGCATCCCCTACGTCGATGTCGTGCACGGCCAAAGAAGTGAGCCCTGGAGTATCACGGAACACACTGGGAGACTGAGATAAAACAGAGATTAGTTGGTTCGCTTGATCAGAGGGAAGATGACATAGTTTAGATGGTAATTCCCTCAAAGCCACTGAATTATACTGAAAGTTGGATAGGCTACATGACAAGTCAAAGTCTGCATGGATACCTTCAGGCTCTGGAACAGTCTGTTGCGGATCAGTAAGAGAACTGAAGACTTTGTCCGCACCAGGCTGCTCACAGGTCCTGACATTCACTGCCACAGTGGGAGAATCTGGAGGAGAGGAATCAGGGGACCTATGGTAGGGCTTCAACATATTTATATGGAATACTTGCGTGGGCTTTCTCCTGTCTGGGGTAGTTACTAGATAATCGGTAATGCTCACCCTCCGAATGATCTTATATGGGCCCCTGAACTTGGCAGATAAAGGTTGGCCAAAAACTAGCTCATTAGGGGAAAAACCCAGGGATTCAGTTGGAACCTCACGAGTAGCAAATAAAAGAAAAGGTACCCCCTTATCCCACTCAACTCCGGTCTCTGTACAATACTTACGTAACATTCCCTTTAATGTCTGATGATATCGTTCGAGAACCCCTTGACTCTCTGGGTGGTAGGTGCTAGACTTTACATGCTCGATACCCAACTCCTTCAGGGACTGCTGGAAAATGTTAGAGGTAAAATTAGTTCCTTGATCACTTTGCACCTCATGGGGGAAACCCATTCTGGTGAAAAATTTGAGCAGTTCCTTGATTACAGTTGGAGCAGAGGTAGTCCTTAAGGGTATAGCCTCTGGGTAGCGAGTTGCCATGTCCATGATAGTTAATAAATAAATGTTACCTTGGGAAGTCTTAGGCAATGGGCCTACAATGTCCACTACCACCCGAGTAAAAGGATTCTCGAAAACGGGCAAGGGCACCAGAGGATGTACAGGCACCTTCTGATTGGGTTTTCCTGTCATCTGGCAAGTGTGACACACTCTACAACACTCCACTACATCTGCACGCATTCCTGGCCAGTAAAAGTGGGATCTGATTCTGTCTAGAGTTTTTCTCACACCTAGGTGTCCTGCCAATGGTATACAATGTGCCATTTCCATGATATCTTTACGACAAGGTTTGGGGACTACTACTTGATGGACGTCCCAAGCCCCGTCATCGATTGGTCTGTGTGGCGGTCTCCATCTTCGCCACAATACTCCTCCTTTGAGGTAGAAACATTCACCACCCTCCTTCTCACATTCCTCTTCACTCACGGACCTGGCAGCTAACTCCTTGCATTCACGATCATCTCTCTGTAGCTCTACCAGGCCACTAGGACAATTTGGAGGGGTTTCATGGTCATCGTTAGGGTCAAGATGAGCCATAAAGGTGTCAGATAAATCCACCTCAGTCACATCATCAGGCACAGTTGGAGCATCATTCACACTCTCATCATCCCTTTCATCAACTCTTACATTCGGTACATTTCTGTCTGAGGGAACTGCTACTTGAGACATTGAACGTTTGTCAGCACACACAGGGAAAACAGTTGGCAACTCCTTGTCGAGCTCACCGGTTAGTGGCTCGTTAACAGGGGAAAGTGACAAAATGGGGTCTGGTCGGACCTTCTCACCTGCTACATCATTCCCCAAAAGGAGTGTTACCCCAGGCACAGGGATATCTTGGGACCTACACAAAGCTATGGTGGCCTCACCCTGTAGTAACTCACATTCAATTTCGCCTTTTACCAAGTATGCATAAAACTGGCCTCCAGCACCTCTCATTACAACTGGTTCGCCAGGTGGGCACTCAGTGTAAGGATTCACCATGAGGGTGCTAGTAGAACCTGTGTCTCTCAGAATTTTTACCTCATGCATGCAACCATTTAATCTCACGTTGCCAGATGAAATAAAGGGACGGTAACTGTCCTGCACTGATGGTGAAATTATTATTGGTTTAACCCTTGTGGGTTGCACCACACATGCTACTACACCCCTGTCTAGATGATTTACGTTAGCTGCTAGGTACTCCTTCTGTCGAGAGTCCTGCATTAAAGGAACTTTTGGTGCTAGGTACTCCTTCTGTCGGGAGTCCTGCATTAAAGGAACATTTGGTGCTAGGTACTCCTTCTGTCGGGAGCCCTGCATTAAAGGCACACATGGAATTTGAGATACGGCGGCAACTGTCTGCCCCGATCTCTCGGTTTTTTCCTTGGCCCAGCACTGATAAGCTAGGTGGCCTCTCATGCCACAAAAAGTACATACTTTAGGGGATACGGGAAAGTTCCCTCTTTGAGCATTACTATTAGTTTGGGGCCCACCTCTGTTACCATTGCCCTGAGTCGCATTTTTAGTTGGGGGAACATTTCTATTTTGGCTAGCTGGGGAAGACGTTATAGGCTTGTGACTGGGTCTGTCAGATTTGTGATTGGGATACTTAAAATTAGAACTAGAATTATCGTAGGGCTTCTTTCCACGAAATTTGTTGTTGAGCACGTATGTGTCAGCCATGTCAGCAGCGTCGGCAAGACAATCTACCTTTTTCCCCTTTAAATGATAGGATACAGAAGAATCAATTTTCCATAGGAAATTTTCTAACAGGACCAACTCCTTCAGATCGTTGTAGCTTGTGACTTTCTTACTCTTGACCCAATGATTGAAAGTTTTAGTCATGGTCCTGGCAAATACCTTATGGGTTTCTTCTACTTTCTTCTGGTTTTTACGGAAAGATTGCCTGTAAGCCTCAGGCTGCAATTGATAGGTTTTTAGGATAGCTTCTTTGAGATTGTCATAATCCTGCCTAACTTCTGCTACTTCTGACAAATACGTGGCTCGAGCCTGCCCTGTCAAAACAGTTTGTAACATAAAAGGCCATTGATCTCTTGTCCACTTCATACCTCCAGCAACTTCCTCAAACAAAACAAAGAAATCCTGCACATTATCCTCAGTGAAAGGTGGAATGACACTAGTCATAGTCAATCCCAGAGGGGGAGCAATTTCGGGAGCATTTGTATTGACATTTAGTTGAGCCGTTTGATATTGATATTAATGTTCGGTCGTTTATTTATTCTGGCTTCTTCGGTATTTCATTATTCTGGCTAGTTCTATTTTTAGTTTGGCTGTTCTAGTTCGAATACCTGATCACCGGTCAAACCAGGTGGCAATTGTTCATCAAGTTGGCTAGGTTTACTCGGGATCCCACCAACTGCTCCGTCACCCTCCCCGCCTTCTACAGGGAACAGGTGGGTTTTTATGGTCTGAGCCACCTCTACTTTAGACATGTTTGAGACAGTTAATTGGAGATGTGAGGCAAGCACTTTCAGTTCGGATTTTGACAGACAGTCAATATCAGGGGATGTGGGTTCTGATTCTATGAAAACTCGAGCATCTTCTTCATTAATTAGTTGAGGCATGATTAATATTTGATTTTTAAGTAGTGAAACGTTAATGAAACTGAGTGAAACTGTATGAAACGAATCCTGGCAAGGTCGCCACTCTTCTGTTACGTATCTTGATCCTCAAGTGGTTAACTTGATGAATCTAGATAGCACAGAGATATATATTAAGGTATCAGTCAGCTGAAGGCAAAACAAAAGTAAAATCTAATAAAATAATTCCTGTTGTTGCTTCCTTTCCTTTTGGATCTTAGGACTTGGTATCCTTTATTGACTGATACTCTTTAATTATGAAAAATACTGAAACTAATTAAAGTCATGTAGTATTTATAAAGAATTATTATTTAACCGAAGCTTAGTAGGCTATGGTTATGAACCGAATAAGTTATAGCTAAAGAAGGACTATTAATTTTATAAAAAGTCTTGAAAGATAAATATTAAAGTAAGAATATTTCTGTCTCTTACCCTTTTTGAAATGAATAGATAGTTTTCTTCTATGTCCTTTTATTTATATTTAATGTAATTATTCTTGGTTCTTGTCTTACGTTAATAGTATATATATTATTATTATCATCAGGAGTAATATCAAAGTCACATAAAAAGTTAGATATATATTTAATAATTAGTTAAATGTATTTCTTAACCACGTAACATTGAGGTTTGATTATGAGTAAATAAAGTTACAGGATCGTTTCATAGATTCGATTCAGGTCTCACTCAAATAATATGAAAAGCAAAATATAATATTTTGAAGCAAAAGAATTTTCTTCAGCTTAGGAAATCACTAGAAGTAATATTAACACAGCCATGTTAGTCTAAGGCGATATTACTAATACGAGACAATAGCATCACCGTACTAAGCACCATTAAGCACTGTAAGCTTAATTCAAAGAAAATGAAAGAACTCGTAAGTATTAATAAAAACAATAGTATTACTTTCATCATAACCCAATTACTTAAAGAGTTGCTTTAGTCCACAAGTTAGTCAACTAAAATAGTTAAGTACATAATAATAGCGTTAACGTTAATTCCCAATCAAATAGTTAAGTACATAATAGTAGCGTTAACGTTAATTCGCAATCAAATAGTTAAACACATAATAGTAGCATTCACGTTAATTCCCAATTAAATCGTTAAACACATAATAGTAGTGTTCACGTTAATTCCCAATTAAATAGTTAAACACATTACACACATTAAACACATCACGTTAATTCCCAATCACATATCTCACTAACCAACATAACGTAAGTGTTTACACCGAACACACTTAACACACATTTATATAATCTGACTGACAGTCACAATCCCATTATAATACTTCACCCCGTCTTCCTCCAGCTGCAAGTTCACCTTCCCCAACTCCAAATGAGACTGATTTGAATGCCCACAACTCGGGTCTTATATACCAAACAATGATGGTGTAGGAACGAATCAGGAGGCGAGTGATGGTGCGCGCTCCAATCATAGCTCCTCGAATCACATAACAGGTGTGTCGTCCACTCACAGCTCCTGGCGTCGATCATACGTCATAGCATCGGTCATCGAGGTATGGGGCGAGCTGGTATGGGGCGAGATGGTTTGCCCACTCGCTCGTTCGCTCGCTAGTCTGCTTCACCACTTGGGTAGTTTGGCTCCTTGAACTCTAATTCTAACTCTTAAATTAACATACAGGGCTCCGTATGTCAGACTATATACAAATTAATTTCTGATGGTAAATTTAAATACATATGTTGCATCTACCGTTCCCCAAATACTCCTCCAGAGCAAAGTCTTTTTGATTCTCTGTCCTCACAACTCAGTGTCCTCAACTTAAATGCTTCTTCTGAAATCACTGTGTTGGGTGATTTTAATGTCCATAATGTTGAATGGCTCACTCATTCAGCCAGGACTGATAATGCTGGTCTTGAATGTGAGCTATTTGCAGACTCATTTAATCTCACTCAACTAGTCAAAACCAAACCCACGTGTACCAGATCCTAATCATAATTCCCACCTACTGGACTTATTTTTAACAACCAATTTCAGAAAATTATGATGTTACAGTGAGGTCCCCGCTTGGATCTTCTGATCACTGTCTGATACAGGCCACCTGTCTATCACCTACCACACCTTCCCACTCTGAACCTGTTTTGGTGACTAAATGGCATTACGATAGGGCAGACTGGGAGGGTCTTCAAGGTTTCTTTATTGATATTCCCTGGACCTCTTTCTTTTCTAATGATGCACACTCCACCTTGAGCCACATACAAGATTTTGTAAATATTGGAATGAAAACTTTTATTCCTCATCAAAAGCACAGTAAAAGATCTAATTCATCTAAATGGTTTGACCATAATTGTGCTAGAGTAACTGAACAAAAAGCAATAGCCTACAATGCATACACAAGATCAAAAACTCATGAAGCCTTTAATTACTTTAGAAACATCAGAAATCATGCCAAAACTATTAAACCTAACTAAATCAAACTTTCTCCACAAGCAGGCAAATAAACTTCTAAATAATCCAAATGATAACAACATATTTTTGGTCTACTCTTAACTCATTTAAATCCAACTTCACTACTGCTTCATCCATTCCACCATTAAAATCTCCGACTGGCAATCTTGTAAGTGACCCACGAGGTAAAGCTAACCTTCTTGCGGATATTTTCTCCACCAACTCAACCTTAGATGAAATAAATCAAGATGTCCCTGTACTTAATTTTAATTCGCCTGAAATTCCCTCACTTAAGATCCACACCAGACATGTCAAAACTATTGTGCAGAATCTCTCAGTAGATAAGGCTCCTGGTCCAGATGAAATTCCTCCAATAGTACTTAAGAATTGCTCCTTGGTGCTCGCTCCTGTATTGGCAAAAAATTTCCGTCTGTGTACTCATACCTCATGCTTCCCAGTACCCTGGAAAGAAGCAAACATCCATCCAGTTCCTAAAAAAGGTGCCTCTTCAGATCCATCAAACTACAGACTAATAGCTATAACTTCCACTCTGGGTAAAGTCTTTGAAATTATATTAAATAATCACATAATTAAGCATCTTGAGAATAATAAATTACTCAGTGATAGGCAATATGGTTTTAGACGATGTCGATCAACTGCAGACATGCTTTGCCTTCTTACGCATCAAATCAACCAAGCTACAGACCAACATGGTGAAACACATACAATAGCACTGGATATATCAAAGGCATATGATAGAGTCTGGCATCAATCCTTATTGTCGAAGATGTCACACTACGGCCTTGCATCATTAGTTCCACTAATTTCTTCTTATCTTCATAACAGAAAAAATATGTGTAATGGTAAATGGCCTTTATTCTCAATTTCACTCAATAAATGCTGGTGTTCCCCAGGGATCAGTTTTGGCCCCAATTCTGTTTCCCATTCATATCAATGATCTCATATCTACCACTCATAATCCAATACATTCCTACGCAGATGACTCAACACTCCACAGTTCCTTCACATTTACCAATTCTTTCACCCAACCCGATCTTATAAATTCAAAAATAAATACTGCAATTTCTCTGAACCAGAACCTTTCTAGAATTAATGGATGGGGACAAAAGAATCTAGTTTCCTTTAAAGCACAGAAAACCAAATACATTCAATTTTCTAACCGACAGAATCTCACTGACTCCCATATATTTTTTAATGATGTAAATATTCCCACTTCCCCTAGTATTGACATTCTCGGTGTAACATTAACTACTAACTTGAGCTGGACACATTATGTTAGAAGCATTGCTATGAATGTCTCTAAAAAACTGGGACTCCTGTACAGAGTTCGAGAATTCTTCACTGACGAGCAGTTGGCCGTGATATATAAAAGTCATGTGCGTTCTCAGATGGATTACTGTTCACCTCTGTGGGGTGGAAGTGGAGTGGTTGCATTGAGGCAGTTGGACAAAATTCAAAATAAAGCTATTAGATTAATCAATAACCCTGCAATCACACAGGACCTTCCTACATTATCCATATGAAGAAACGTTGCATCCCTTGCATTATTCTACAGATATTTTCACAGCAATTGTTCCGAGGAACTTGCTTCAATTGTGCCGCCTCTCCACATCTTTCCCCGTAGAACTAGGGCAGCTGAGAGCGCCCATGAATTTACACTTTCTCCTCCACAATGCAGAACTTCTGCTTATCAGAATTCATTTATCCCCAGAGCTACTACTCTTTGGAATTCACTTCCCTCGAATTGCTTTCCACAAACTTACATCTACAAATGTTTAAATCCAGTTGTTACAAAAATTTTATGAATGGAGGATGCCTTTAGGCACATGGACCTTTTTGTTTTATCTGTGTTTTTCCTTCCTCCGTTCATTGTCTCTTTAAAAAAAAAAAAAAAAAAAAAAAAACGCACACACCAAAACCCAGACGAAGCAACACTTCTCCTTCAACCCTATCTCAACACACTACATGACTGGTGCTCTACTAACAGACACAAGTTGGCTCCAGCCAAATCCACCGCAACCCTCCTCACAAGCTGGACAGCCGAACACAATATAGGTTTGAGTCCCGAAGGGAAGAAGGAAAACCTAATATTTAGTAGTGGCTCCGGAATCATTGACGATTCCTGCCCGCCTGCCATCCCCTTCCCATTCATCTGCTATGTTTTGAGAGTCTTAAATTGATATATCATAGTCTACACTCCTTGAAAGCTCTGTGGGAAAGCCTGACCGTAGCCATGGCCTTCCTTAGGGACTCGGGGCTGTTTGGCCAGGCAGCTTAGGGAACGACAACAGCAACAACCCAGCTCAGTGTAGCTGAGGTTCAGGAAGTAAAATGCCTTGCTAACCATGGGACCGTGGCTTTTTCCCCTGCGATCTAAGTAAAAGTCGAGGAGGAGAAGAACAGAAAAGGAAGAAACAAGACGAAGAAAAGAGAGGAGAAGATACATGTTGTATTATATACTCAGGCACATACCCCATAGCTGCGGGTTGCTGAATTCGAGACAGCCCGAACAGAAACAACAAAGCATAAAACAAAAACAAATCACACACATCTAGGTTGCCCAGGAGAAGACCGAGAGATCAAGGGTCACTAGGGGCCTCCAGCAATCCCTCATGTCCCAGACCTCCCGGGGAGGTTCCTGTCTCAGCAGTCAGACACACAGAGGAGCCATACGCAATGCCCGCCCGCCTTACTATCAGGCAGGGCCTTTTACAATATGCACCCATTCCCTGGGCCAGGTGCCTGATGGACTATTATCTAGGCCAACTGGCGCCCAACCTCCTTTTCATACGACTGCGTTATCACTTATCTATTCATTAGCATTCTCCACTCATTCCCATTCATCACCACTTCCCTTGCCTGTTCTTCAGTCATCTCTATCTTCCAATGCTTTTATTACACCATCTCTCCAACTCCTCCGAGGTCTTCCTCTCAATCTATTTCCCTTGTTACTGACTCACATATTCTCTTTGTAAACCTTTCATCTCCCATTTGTTCAGCATGTACCTGCCATACTGCTAATCAAATGCTGTGATGCCCTGAAATATCCCATCTACAAGCTTTGGAGACACTCCATGGATGCTGGTACAGTTCCATCCTTGCTAAAAACAGACCATTATTACCCCAGTTTATAAAGGTGGGGAGAAGAGCCTGGCAAAGAATTATCGACCTGTAGTCCTAACATCACACCATATCAAAATATTGAGAAAGTCCTGTGAAACAGTATTGTGACCCACATGGAAACAAAATGGCCTTATGAACATCAGCCAGCATGATTTCCTAAAAAGCAGGTCATGCCTGTCGAAGCTCCTCACACACTATATGCATGACTGGCTGCTCCACAGGCTTGCTGAGGCTCAAAATGTGGATGTTGTGTTTCTAAATTTTGCCAAAGCATTTGACAAGGTGGACCACGGCATCCTCATCCATAAGTTCAGGAGACTCGGCATACAAGGCAAAATAGGTGTGTGGCTGCACAGCTTTCTCACTTCAAGAATGCAGACCATTGCTGTTGATGGTCACACATCTGGAAGTCCCATGTCATCAGTGGGGTGCCACAAGGATCAGTCTTAGGACCTCTACTTCCTTGTAATGATAGGCGACATGATGACAGAGTTAGTGAATCCTTTATATCCTCCTTTGCTGATGACACATTTCTAAGCTGTGTTGTCAACGATGAAGAGGATGTACATCTTTTCAAGAATTAACTAAACAAGCTCTACTCATGGGCAGTAGAAAATAACATGACCTTCAATGAGGATAAGTTTGAAACCTTAAGATTTGGTCCAAACCAAAACCTCAAAGGACACTACCAAACTGTACACCGAAAGAGGCCACGACATTACCTCTAAACCACAAATAAAATGTCTTTGTGTACACTTGTCCAATGATGAGCTAGAGTTGGATAGTTCAGTGCATATATTATTGATGAAAGGGTGTTTGGCGGGTCGTAGGACAGATTTGGCTTGATTTCGTGCAGAAACATAGGAAGAATAAGATTCATGAGTTTTAAGCCATCGGTACCGTTTGAATGCTTCCTTCTTATTGTGGACAGCAGTAGAACAAGCGTGAGTAAACCAAGAGTATTTTTGCATTAGTCTGGGAGAAAGAAAATGGAATATATGCCTCCATGCTCGATAAGATTACATCTGTAATGCGTTCAGCACTCTCCGAGGATCCCTGGCCACGGAAGCAAAACTAATTCCATAGGAAATCAAAGAAGTACTGCCGAAGAGCCTCCCAGTTGGCAGTGCTTAAGTGCCACAAGCGTCGCCAGCTGGGAGGATCGAGTGGCCATACTGGAGAGATAGGACAGGTGACAGAGATAAGTTTATGGTCGGAGGAGCCCAAAGGAGAGAAAACATCGACAGTATAAGAAGAAGGGTTAGAAGTTAGAAATATGTCAAGAATGTTGGGCCGATCTCCGAAGCGATCTGTGATACGTGTGGGTTGCTGAACCAACTGCTCTAGGTCATTTAGGATAGAAAAGATGTAGGCTTGTTCACCAGGTTGGTCAGTGTAATGAGAGGAGAGCCATTGGCGGTGGTGAACGTTGAACTCCCCTAAGATGGAGATTTTCTGAGAAAGGAGATGTGGATAGAATATGTTCCACTTTATTGTTAAAGAATTTGGGAAGTCGGTAGAGATAGACAGCACAGACATATTTAGTATGAGAATGACAGGATAGTTTGAACCATAAAGTTGAGAATTCAGAGGGGTCGAAATGGGGAACACGCGAACAAGTGAGTTTGTTGTGCACATTTGCACAACACTGCCTTTGGCTTTGAATCTAGGATAGCGAAAGTAGGAAGATACAGAGAAGGGATGCTGGCAGTTGCTTCAGACACCTGAGCCTCAGTGAGTAAAAGAAAATCAGTTTTGTAGGAGGAGAGATGGTGTTCAACAGAGGGAAAATGGGAGGAAAGGTCGCAAATTTTGCAGCATTTAATAGTAAGAGTATAACAGGCTGAGGTCCAGAGAATTTTGAGGGGTCGTCAGGGAAAGGTCGGGCGGGTATGGCGTCATTTAACCCCCCCCCCCCGCCCCCCCCCAAAGGCGACTCCGAGGCTGGGCTATTGTTCATCATTTACAAGATAATTATATTGTGGAAGAAAAATGTGTGGTCTGCATGTTTGAACTAACTGGATTACTCTCAGTGTTAAGTGATGCACAAAGAAAATGAGTAAGAGAGGCCAAGTAAATTAAACGGGAATTCCAGCGACTCCTTATCAAATTCCTATAGCCTCCCTGTTCGATTCGTGCCTACACTCTCTCCCAAATTCGTATATATATATATATATATATATATATATATTATATATACAAGTATATATATATATATATAAATATAGGCATATATTATATATTATATATATATATATATATAATATATATATATTAATATATATATATATATATATATATATATATATATACAGTATATACAGTATTATATATATATAGGCATGCAACAGTACAACACAGAGTAACTTTTAAAGGGTGATTTATTAACACATAAGTAGAATAATGTGGCTTTAAGTGCTTATAGCCAATACGCACAAGAACAACACTTTATACATACAGTAAAATGGTGATATCTCTTAACCAATGTAAATCCGGAGATGCACATATTTCCCACAGTTGTGTCACTGTAGCCTACGTAGTGTTACAATGGGCAATGTGAGAGGTTCCCAGGAGCGATATTATAGCAACAGAGATTGGCCAACCTCAGCCATCTTGGTGCCACACTGGTGATATTTTCCTCTCTGTCTCACTCAAATATGGCCATACCTAAACAAATTTTTATCTTTTTATTATTAATTTCACCACACAGATGGCTAAGGTAAAGTTGGAATTTAGAAGAGTTTGGATCGAGAGAAGAAGATAAAGTGGAGAAATGCGAAGAAAAGTAGGAGATGAAAAGTTCTCGGGCTCAACCAAGATACTCCATTGTTTATTTTATTTATTTGTTTTCCAAACATCTCCAATGAAATTCGGGAATACTGCTACTGGAAATATAATTTGGTCTTTGGATAACATACTACATGATCAAAAAATAAAATAAACCCCAACGGCTTGAGACATGGCACCAACATTGCGTCCAAAGACAAAACTAGCCACTCTCTTACCATAGTTTCTCTAGTTCCCAGGAGCGCCGCCACAAAGGATATGCAAACCCACCTCAGAACCAAAATATTGACGCGTTCCAATCAGGCGGGGGAGCGATACGGAGCGAGACGAAGCGATACGATGCGCGGGCTTTCTTGGGACAGTGAGAAAGATATCACATTCTATAAGGCTCAGTAATTTTGGATCATACTCATCTTCAGACATACGCTCTGAAACATTTTGGGTATGCAAGGCGTACTTAAAGTGGCCATAATAATATACCCATTCACAGGTGGCAATTAACCTATTTAATACACATTTAAAATGGTAAATCTCCATCAATATACTTAACAATTTTATTGTATGTGTTTACACCCTTTCTATACCCATGATATTTTTTGTTCACAGCATACGATTCACTTTTAGGATAGGTACGAATTTCTCTTGTTATGAGAAAAGAGAAATAATTAATAATAATAATAGTAATAATAATAATAATAATAATATTAATAATAATAAGTAATAATAATAGTATTAATAAAACCTGTCTGTAGCTATAGTCTGTTTATTTTCAGCTGACGGTAGAGTGGCATGTCCTCATTTTGATTGTTTATGGGGAGACTGGCCGTTTGTTTGGTCTATTAATTCATTTATTCATATATGTTTTTAGTTTCCCCCCTAGACCTCCATCAAGTTTAGAGAAACACCCTCTAGACCCCCCCTTTAAGATACATTTCTAAATTTTTCGGTAGAAAAATGCCCCAGCCGATGGCCGCTTCCTCCTAAATTGTAAGCTCGCTATCGTTAGCCAGGAAATAATTGACACCTAAATGGCACGAAAGGTCTTAAAATTGACAACTAAATGGGGCGAAAAGTGTTTAAATCGCCAAACTAATGGGCCGAACGTCTTATAATCTCAAAACTAGTGGGGTTAAACATTAGGGAGAAGGGGTTCCAGAAAAACGGTCTGCCTCCCCTGAACCATTTCGGAGATTTTGTAGCGAAATATGTTGGTAATTATGAAAACTTGATATCTATATGGTGCAGAAATATAATAGTATCACATTTGTCCATTAAGTATTGAAACATAAATGGCTATGGAGTTCAATTCACCGTCAGCTAAAAAAAAAAAAAAAAAAAAAAGGCTAGTGTTCCCTTCGAATTGATAAACATAGAAGTACAAGACAGTGTGGTCGGGAATATCTGAACAATTTTTGGTGGAACATTTTTGATACACCGACGAAGCGTTGTGAAAACTAAAAGCACACCATGTTATAGGGCTTCATTTGTAATGCTCTTTGTCTTGTTTTTCATAATATCGAGGTTTAAAGCATTATCACCACGACTGTACATAGACAAAATATGGAACATCTGAGTTAATCTTAAGAACAATTTTGTAACAGGAAAGGAGAAACATGGATTAGTTTCAAAGAATTATTATGGAAATTGGTTCACTCTTATGTTAAAGAGCCGGACACGATTGGGGCGAGCTTGGTTTGAGAGGAGAGTACCCTCGTTTGTATTCTCCGTAAAGGGCGAAGTATATAGTATGAATTAATAGACATACAAACTGAAAGACCGACCGACACACTTGAATAATACATAAATATAAAAATAATATATATATATATATATATATATATATATATATATATATATATATATACAGTATACATGTATATATATATATATATATATATATATATATATATATATATATATATATATATATATATATATATATATATACAGTATATATATATATATATATATATATATATATATATATATATATATATATATATATATATATAGTATGTTAAGTATATCTCCTAAATACATGTGAGCTACTAAATGATTTCATACTCTCAGCCGGGCTCGAACCACCTACAGTCAGGACGAGAGTTGGTGTTTTAATCCATTACTCTTCCACGGCGTCATCAATAATTTTAACCCTTTCCTATTTATATTAAAGGGAAGATAAATCCTACTTTGAGAAAATATTTCATTTCAAACACAAGTCCTAGGATCCATATTCCATGATGCCATACAGAGATTTTTATAAACATCCCCATGCAACTCCGGCTGATTATGTTATATTTTAATTCTCGCCCAGCACAGCACGAGATACATACACACGATCACTTATAGCTGTGTTATGGTACAGACACAATTGTTCCCGACTAACATCTCCTAACCCTGCCATGGACATTAGTCCCAGGGTAGTACTTCCCTTTCCAATTGTTCCTTACCCACTCTAAACCACTGTGTAACACTCTGATCTGTAGTGATTTAGAGGGCAAGCACCCTCGAGGGGTCGCAAGCCTATTGTTGCTTGACTTCCTTTGTACTCCTTTGTACATCTCGTTCTCTTCCTATTCTATCATTATTTTCTTCTTCCTTTTTATCCTTCTTCGTCTCCTTCTTTCTTCATCTTATTCTTCCTCTTCTCCTCCTCCTCCCCCTGTTCAATACGTGTGACAGCCATCGTAGAGGGAATTAGCGGTGATCGTGTATTAGACAGCTTACATGGAGAGATAGTTACATTGAGTTACATATATACACACACTGCACAGACATTGCGGTCCCTACTAGGCAGTCCGGACTTCTAATTCAAACATGGGATTTGCTACAAAGTGGAAGGTAAAGACAGCAAAGCAGAAAGCTCTCTCCCCACCCACCATACTGTATATATATATATATATATATATATATATGTACATAATATACTGTATATATATATATATATATATATATTTATATATATATATATATATATATTCTGACATACGGAGCCCTGTATGTTAATTTAAGGTTTAGAATTAGAGTTGAAGGAGTGTCAAACTACCCAAGCGGCGAAGCAGACTAGCGAGCGAACCAGCGAGTGGGAAACCAGCTCGTCCGCATACCAGCAAACAAGCCTTCACACCTGCGTGGTCATAGGGGACCCTGCAAACTACTTCGATGACCCGACGCTATGACGTATGATCGACGCCAGGAGCCCCCATTGGACCAGGCACCTGCTATGCAACTCGAGGAGCTATGATAGGGGCGCGCACCATCACTCGCCTCCTGATTCGTTCCTACACCATCATTGTTTAGTATATAAGACCCGAGTAGTGGGCATTCAAATCAGTCTCATTTGGAGTTGGGGAAGGTGAACTTGCAGCTGGAGGAAGACGGGTGAAGTATTATAATGGGATTGTGACTGTCAGTCAGATTATATAAGTGTGTGTTAAGTGTGTTCGGTGTAAACACCTACGTTATGTTGGTTAGTGAGATATGTGATTGGGAATTAACGTTAACGCTATTATTATGTACTTAACTATTTTAGTTGACTAACTTGTGGACTAAAGCAACTCTTTAAGTAATTGGGTTATGATGAAAGTAATACTATTGTTTTATATTAATACTTACGAGTTCTTTCATTTTCTTTTAATTAAGCTTACATTGCTTAACGGTGCTTAGTACGGTGATGCTATTGTCTCATATTAGTAATATCGCCTTAGACTAACATGGCTGTGTTAATATTACTTCTAGTGATTTCCTAAGCTGAAGAAAATTCTTTTAGCTTCAAAATATTATTTTTTGCTTTTCATATTATTTGAGTGAGACCTGAATCGAATCTATGAAGCGATCCTGTAACTTAATTTACTCATAAATCAAACCTCAATGTTACGTGGTTAAGAAATACATTTAACTAATTATTAAATATATATCTAACTTTTTATGTGACTTTGACATTAATCCTGATGATAATAATAATAATATAATACTGTTAACGTAAGACAAGAACCAAGAATAATTACATTAAATATAAATAAAAGGACATATAAGAAAACTATTTATTCATTTCAAAGAGGGTAAGAGACAGAAATATTCTTACTTTAATATTTATCTTTCAATTTTTTTATAGAATTAATAGTCCTTCTTTAGATATAACTTCTTCGGTTCATAACCATAGCCTACTAAGCTTCGGTTAAATACTAATTCTTTATAAATACTACATGACTTTAATTAGTTTCAGTATTTTTCATAATTAAAGAGTATTAGTCAATAAAGGATACTAAGTCCTAAGATCCAAAAGGAAAGGAAGCAACAACAGGAAATAATTGTATTAGATTTTACTTTTGTTTTGCCTTCAGCTGACTGATACCTTAATATATATCTCTGTGCTATCTAGATTCATCAAGTTAACCACTTGAGGATCAAGATACGTAACAATATATATATATATATATATATATATATATATATATATAGAGAGAGAGAGAGAGAGAGAGTAATTGAAATAAAAGAGGAATTAGGTATTATGTTAGGTGACGATTGCCGTAAACAAATCTCAGATACATAAAGGAATTAATTATATAAAGGATTAACCATTCTCCCCTTTATCATAGCTATCACTAGACGATTATATTTAGTTTAAAAAAGGACTATGGGAATCAATGGGTTAAATTGAATGAGCAGTGTTTATCCCTTTGATCCACAGACCACTTTTCAAACCTTAGTGAAATATCCAATGGTAGTATATAGCGCATATACAGTGTATATAAATTATATATATATATATATATATATATATATATATATTTATATATGGACTTCCCATTTCTAAACCATCCTTTTCAGCCATTCGAGACCATTGTGAACCTTTAGGCCATTCCATTAACAAAAAAGATTTTTCAGTAATTTTCAGTTGTTCTGGTGACACCACCCGTTTAATAGCAGAGTCCCTCCTCACTCACCATCTTAAGCCCACCTTGGTCACCCACGAATTCTCCTCCAACCTATTATGTTTCTAAGGTATTGTGTATATTTTAGCCTACAATATCTACACGTAGTTCACTTATGGTTTAGCTGTTGCTGTTGTTTGTGTTTGTTTATATCTGTTTTTTCGCGATTTCTAACTTTTTATGTTTTTCTAAATTAGTATTAAAAATATATTTGCTTTAAATGTCAACATAATTTATTAATAAATTTATTTCTTATTGCTTCAGGTCTGATGATGACATATGTTAATGTCGAAACGTAACCGGTACCAGAATAAAGATGTTCGTGTTCACCTTGGTGTTGCTTGCCCTTATAAGACTCCGCTTCCCCCGAGGAGAATCTATTGCCACAACTATATATATATATATATATATATATATATATATATATATATGAGCACCTATCTTTTGATCTCTCTACTATCTCTAACTGGGGCAGAGAAAACCTTGTTACTTTCAACGCTTCCAAAACTCAATTTCTCCATCTGTCTACTCGTCGCCCCCTTTCAGTAAACTGTGACCTACTTTTCAACAACATACAAATTAACCCTTCTTCTTCTCTTAATATTCTTGGTGTCTCTTTTTCTTGATCTCTCTTGGAAAGATCATATTACCACTCTAGCTAAAAGAGCTTCCCAGAAGTTGGGTGTGCTCAACCATCTACGGGGTTTCTTTACCCCTGTGCAGCTTTTTGCTCTGTACAGGGAAACATTGCGTCCATTAATTGAGTATTGTTCATACGTATGGGGGGGGATACTTTCACACAGCACTTCTAGACAAAGTAGAAAAGAAAGCCTTCCGTCTCATTAACCACTCACCAATTCTCTGCAGTCTCTTTCTCTTCGCCGCAATGTTGCATCTCTCTCACTATTCTAACGCTATTACAATAATCAGTGTTCCTCAGAGCTCTCTCAATGTATACCACCCACCCTTCGTAGAGCACGTAGCACCCGTCTTGCAACACAATCCCACCCCTACTATGTGCAACTCTCCAACCCAATAGTGAAACGTTATTCTCAATTTTTCTTCTATTCAACAGCTGAGCTCTGGAACTCTCTCCCAGAATCAGTCTTTCCCACTTTCTATGACATAAATTGCTTCAAACTTCGTTTGTCCAGGCATTTTGGCTCGAACGTCCCTTGAGTTTGGCCCTGTCACTATTTCAACTCTGGGGAGCACTCGCTACAGGCAGTTCTGCCTTTTGTCTATCTCACTCACATAGAAATTTATATATATATATATATATATATATAATTAGAGAAAAAGTGGTGTTTTTACAAGAATTGGAAACATTGCATACTCAACCCTGCAGTTATCAATGTCATCTCGCTAATGTAATCCTTTTCACCAACAATACCACTGACACTATCATCACCAATACCTAAAAAAACTCCCATAATGATAATACTAATTCCTTAAATTGTTACCAAAAAAAATATATATACTGTATATAATTATATATAATTAATAAGATTACTAAATATGACAGGTAAGCAAACCACTAAAGTAAGGGAATCATCAAGAGCACCGAATAGTACCTACAATATTCTTGGAATCTCACATCCCCAAACAAAAACAATAAAATACAATTAATTTCCCCAGCCCAGCCTGTGTAATTTCCCGCGCTTCTAGTGAGGCCGAATGAAATAGCTAAGATTCCCCGGGCATTCTTCGGTTTTCTTTCTTTGCATTCCGCGGTTCCTTTCTTTCAGGCCATTCCTTGTTTTCTTTCGGCATCAAAGGGTGATTAAGGTTTTAATTGCAGTTTAGCTCACTTCCGGAGGCCTTTGATGGAGAATTTTGTAGGCTTTTAATTCACCAATGAACGGATTTTGTGACTGGGGTACACACACACACACACAGTCACACACACAGACAGCCCGTAGCCTAGTAGGTAGAGCTCTCGTCTCACACACGAGGGGTCGGGGTTCAATCCCCGGCCGGGCGGAGACAAATTGGGCTTGTCTCCTTTCATGTGTTAGCCTCAGTTCACCTAGCTGTAAATAGGTACCTGGAATAAGTGGACGACATTGTGACGTCCCATCTGGGGTTGGCAAAAATGGTACAAGGCGAGATGGGTATCATATGGTTCACCTAAGCTGATGGCTACCTAAACCTTCGGGCGAGACGGTACCGTCTATAGTGAGAATGGTACCATACAGATCCACCCTAAGCCTTCGTTTCCGATGTCGCCAATTGGCTAAAAATACAGACTACACACACATCCACAGCCATTCCAACGATACATATAACACCTACACATATAGGAGGCGGGAAATAACGAGCATGCTCACTCCCGCAATACAACTAGAGTAAGTACAACTAGAGTAAGTACACGCACACACACACTATGTTTGATTATCTAATTTTTAAATTATATTATTTTTATTTTTTTTCTCAATATAGCCTACTTGGATTTTTCCTAGATAAGCAACTACCAAGAAATTAGGTGCTCACCAACTCTGTTGGTCATTCCCCCACATTCAGATTTCATGCTCTATTGGTACAAAAACTTAACGTTTATTCCCCAATATACTGCATATCAAAGTGCCTGTATTTTTAAAGCGGTTACTTGACTGGAGAATGAGAACACAAGAAAATTACACCAAATAGGTTATATTTATACAGACAAGACCACTGATAATTACTACAATCACGTTTGAAAAGGGAGAATATACTGTAGACTAGTATGGAACAGCAAAAAAAAAAGAAAAACAAATGGAAAAAAAAGAGACATCCCAGATAAAGCCACAGCCTATAACAAAGATAGTAGCTATCACTATATCCAGGACAGAGGGACACAACAACCACCTTTGTCTAAATGTGCAGGCCCTTCTCTCCCGAACCAGGCCCTTCCCATAGCCGTCATCACCAGAGCGGCTACCACCAAGCCCCTCACAACGAGCCAACACTACCAGGCCCTTCTGACATGGAGCAGCCTTAACGGAGACATCATCACCAGAATAGACACCACCGCAGACGAGTTACCTCAACCAAAACTTCTTGTGCCATTGTTCGGGGCTAGCAATCGATCGTGTTTTAAGGGGGGATGGTTCACTTTTTGGGCAATTTTTGCATGTATTCAATATTTTTCTAGTTTCCTCCCGAGGCCTCCATCAAATTTAAAAAAAACATCCATTATATCCCCCTTCTAGATTAATTTGTACATCTTTCGGTTCTTCCAACATTACAGGCTCACTATCGTTCGCCAGGGAAAAAATCGACACCTAAATAGCACGAAAGGTTTAAATATTGACGACGAAATGGGGCGAAAGGCCTTAAAATCAACTAACTAATGAGGCAAACATCTTAACATCTGAAAACTAATGGGGCTAAACATGAGGGAGAAAGTGGTCCAGAAAACCTGCCCATCCCCCCTTAGGCCGACCAAGGGAATTGGTTAGGGGCTGTTCCCAAGAAGCACTCTGTAATATATCTGACTCAACATTTGATGTAGCCTTGGTTCAGGATTGGGCTATGAATTGTGTACAAGGGCAATCAAGTGATACATCTTCTACGTTAAATGGTTGTATCGAGGATTCTCTTTTGCCCTGGGATAAAAGGACTTTGGCCGCCTGGTCCTCCCATGGAAAGCCATCAATTTCAGAAAGAAGACCACGCCATTGTGAATCCAGAGCTGTGGGCCAAAAGTTTACCAGAGTTCCCAGCATTCAACATCAACCCAAGACAACCAAGATTATCGAAGTCAACAAGCAGTGGGACCAATCACCCTCACCCTCTCGGAATATATATAATAATAGACTTGACATTCCCTCTATGCCTGGTGAATATGTAAACTCATCACCTTCTATTAAGGGGGGATGATTCACTTTTTGGGCGATTTTTGCATGTATTCATTATTTTTCTAGTTTCCTCCCTAGACCTCCATCAAATTAAAAAAAAAACATCAATTAGATCCCCCTTCTAGATTAATTTGTACATTTTTCAGTAGAAAAATTTGCCCGCCAAAGGCCGGTTCTTCCAATATTACAGGCTCACTATCGTTCGCCAGGGAAAAAATTGACACCTAAATAGCACGAAAGGTTTAAACCTTGACGAAGAAATGGGGCGAAAGGTCTTAAAATCGACTAACTAATGGGGCAAACATCTTAACATCTGAAAACTAATGGGGCTAAACATGAGGGTGAAAATGGTCCAGAAAACCGGCTCATCCCCCTTAAGGCTCCTTAAGACCCTCTTGCTAACTTTACATTTTATGTGGGAATACAAGACACACTACACTATTCCCAGACACAGAAGTCACCACCACCAAACAGGCAGGTAAAAATAACTCCAAAGTTCCAATCACCCACGTACGAGTCTCATCACCTCATCCAGCCATCTTGTCATCTGCCATTAACAAAAAAAATACCGTTATACCCCCTCACCAACAAGCATGGGTCCAGATTGTCAAACCAGAAAATGTAACCCTGGTGCTAACTAGAGCAACCACTAGCCCCTCGATGACTGCGGTAATGCCTGCGGTATTACCTCCATACATACACAGAGTACATGTTGCCAACTTCACCCATTCACCGCTCACTCTGTCGACAGGCTTCATCATTGGTGATTTGGAGACTTTTGACGACATTGCTTCCAACCCAACCCCTCTACCAGCAATACCAGACCACCTACCAACACAACAAAGAGGAAATTCAAATTTTAATATTTCAATATAAAAATATTTTTGTTAGCTCACCCACCGAAATAGGGAAGACTCATGTCCTAGATCACCTATCTTGAAGGAAAAATCCTCTACAGTGACAAGAAGAATAAAAACAGGTGCAAGAAATTATAGATGCCAGGATTGCCACACCATCTACCAGCCCTTGGTCATATCCTGTTGTGTTGGTGAAGAAGAAAGACAGCTCGACTAGGTGTTGCGTGGATTACAGGCGTCTTAACGATGTCCCCGTAAAGGACGCCACCCGCTTACCTAGAACCGACGATTCATTAGACTCACTATTGGGTCTAAATTGTTCACGACACTGGATGTACAAGCAAGCTACTGGCAAGTGC
The DNA here is from genome assembly GCA_032716605.1 of Paralithodes platypus. Taxonomy (NCBI): domain Eukaryota; kingdom Metazoa; phylum Arthropoda; class Malacostraca; order Decapoda; family Lithodidae; genus Paralithodes; species Paralithodes platypus. Next base: position 9,354,923 of record CM064574.1, on the reverse strand, counting down.
TTGTATGCAAAGAACACCAACAAAAGACAGCTTTCACCACAAGTGAAGGGAACCTATTAGAATTCAACATCTTCCCCTTTGGGCTTTGCAACGGTCCAGCCGCATTCTCCCGATTAATGGAATCTGTGCTGAAATGTTTGACCTAAGTGATCTGCCTAGCCTATCTTGATGACATGATTGTGTTTGGCAGAGCCTGGGACGAATATTTACAAAGCTTACAAGCAGTGTTCGACCGCATAAAAAAAGCAGGCCTAAGACTAAAGCCCACAAAATGTACCCTATCTCAGAAATTAGTGGTATTCCTAGGCCACATAACATCAGCCACTCAAACACCACCCAAGGACGTGAAAGAAGTCAGATCCTTCCAATGTTTAGCTGCCTACTACAGATGCTTCGTAAAGAATTTTGCCACCATCGCCAAGCCCTTATTTGACTTAACCAAGAAAGAAGAAGCCTTCCAGTGGACATCAGAAGGTCATGACGCTTTCCAACGCTTGAAGGGCAAACTCATCGATGCCCAACTGTTCCTTTTCCTGGTTAGTGGTTACACCCAGTCTTTTACACTGCACACTGATGTCTCCCTCATTGCCATTGGTGAAGTTCTAGCATAAGTGCAAGATGGAAGAGAACATCTAATAGCGTGTGCCAGCACCACCCTGAATACTGCACAAAAAAAACTATGCTGCCATCGAAAGAGAATGCCTGGGCATCATCTGTGCACTGAATTACTTTAGATATTTTCTCCTAGGCAGCCGAGTAACCATCGTCACCGACCACCAATCCCTGCAATGGTTATGACGCTCTGAGACCACCAACGTCCTCATCGTCCGCTGGAGAGAAACACTAGAAGAATACAATTTTGACATCCTCTACCACCCCGGCAAACTACATACAAACGCCGATGCTCTATCCAGACTGTCAATTAATAAACAGCATAGTATCCACTGAGCACACCACATCACAGAAAATGTCAGCCGGTCAAGCCACCGATGCTTCATATAAAATGCTACTACAAGCCTGGATAAAACCAGACTGGATCCCCAAGATTTTCGACAACCTACAACGCATTGGAGATCAACTCTACACCGAAATGGGACACATAGCAGTAGACCCACAAACAGCCCAAGACCTGCTACTACTCATCCATGAAGCAAATGGCATTCAGGTCGGACAACGCAAGATGGTTCAAGTCTTCAACGATGTACAGTATATTAGACCACCAATCCGACCAATATAGCCAAGCAAATCACCAAAGCCTGCCTCCTATGCTGCCAAGGGAAGGAGAGAACTCAAACACCAGGACCTTTAACACTTACGGTGCGGGCATATTTCCGCCATATTAGGGCTCATTCAGGCACTCCTGATTGATTAGACAAGTGTTTGAATGAAATGAAATGTATTCGGCCGAAAACTAGAAGAAAATAGCTTCAAAATGACACCAAAATGAGCTTCGTACCTCGCGGGGTTCACCCGCAGTGTTACAATAGACATTCGCTAAAATGTGCAATTCTCGCTAATTTCTCGCTACATTTGCCTTTGGCAGCACTGTATATCTCGCAAGATTCTGACTCAGAGCCTTCAGTGCCACGGCCGCTTGGCTGGGAGACGGACGTGTGGCCTGTCGCACTCCTGCTTCCTTGCACTCAATTTTACAGGCTTTTAGAGGCTTTAAAAGCCTGTAAATTGCTGTAAATTGCTGTAAATTGCCATGGCGTTCGGGATCGTCTCCCGCAGCTAATGGTTAAGGAAGATCACCGCCACCATACCCTGGCAATTGCTGTTCGTTGACGTCATGGCTCCAATACCAACCAAATCCAGCAAGAAATATAATATTATCATCACTTTTGTAGACACATACTCCAAGTTCATGATGGCATGCCCAACCAAGGAACACTCGGTAATGGCTGTGGCAGAAGCCATGATCACTTATGTTTTTCACGCATAATCTCCAACATCTCTCCAAACCTCTACTGATCCTTTGCAACACCTCAAAAATTGCCTACGACATGCTCAACTCTGTCAAAACCTGAAAAAGGAAGAGCCGCCACCAGAAAACCTCTTTGCCATCGGGGACCAAGTCATGATTGCCAAGTTACCTATCGTCAACAAATTAGGCACACATTACATCAGCCTGTGTCAGATCACTAAAGTTCCAAATTCGTTTAAGATCATAGTAAATTATCATGGCAAGACACGAGTATACCATAACCGATATTTAAGACTTTATACCACTCGATAAATCCAGTAATGCAAAACCTTCATACCCAATACTACATGACCAAGCCAGCCAAACCGAAGATTGCAATATTCGCCCTGTCACCCTGTCTAATAACTTCACAGCAACCACCTAAATCACAGATTATATTTCAGCTCAATCAACCCCACCTCCTTGTTCAGCTCACTCACCCAGTTTCACTCTGACCCCAAGATCTCCCCCAATCAATGTCCCTGAGATAACCCCTACTCAGTCACCAGCAAATGTCACCCTCCCCAAACTCCAACCTACCCCTCTGCCATCCACATCCGTTATCCAACCACCCCCTCAACTTTCTCTAGACCAAGTTTCACTCACATTACAACCTCCACTAGACAAAGACAAAGTCAAACTACTGACTCCAAAGATCACACCCCTAGTACATCCACCACCTCAAAGTCTACCTCAACTAACCCCCCCCCCCCCCCCCCCCCCCCGAGTCATCCACCCTTCTATCCCCACTCGATTTGCTCCTCTATCACAAACCTACCCATCTAGCTGCCCCAGCCTTACCATCCCTCGAAAATCATTAATAATCATAGCCCTCAATATTTGTCCTACTATTTCTACATCAAGCCCTTCCCCACTTCATTGACAAACTACCCCCAGCACTCAAACCCCACCCCCCAACCAGTTTCATTCTCTCCAGCAACCCCACAACCTTCCACCTCGTTCCTACCCCAGCCTACTACATCCTAAACCACCACTCAACCACCCCGACCCCTACTCAAACAAAAGCTCACCACCACCTCGTCCCATTCATTTACCAGCTCCAAAAACTCCTTTACATTCAAGAAAACTGTCACTAAAGCAGGCCGCATATCAACACCCCCAATCGGATATTGCCTCTGAACTTCTCCAAAAATCTCTCTTGTGACTACTGCAACAGCCAATTCCTCCACCCCACCCACTTCCCCACAATCAACAAAGTCAGCATCCTCAACAAACTCATATCAAGGCTCTCCCAGCCCCAACATCAACCGCCTAGGATTTATCGGTACCTTACTGTCCGCAGCAATTATAAAAAAGAACCAGATCAGGTCACCAAACATCATTCCTAAGCTCACCCTCATTCCAGTCCCACCTCTCTCTATTTCCTCCCTCATAATGTTGCCCCCCATGATGTTCATCAAGTACGCATTCTGGTTCTCTCTTGATGGGACCTGTATACCTATACGCTACCCTGACCAACTACAAACCCTACTTGATGCCAATACACCACCTGATGCCCACTAAAAAATATGGTGTCCACTTATACAACACACGACCCCAGATCTCTTCACATCGACATCATATCAGTACGACCTCCAGCCACGGGGCCGTTGCTTCTTCCCCGGCGAAGAAAGTGAAATGCGAGGAGAAGAACGAAAGAAGAGAAAGAAACACAAGACAAAGATAAGAGGAGAGGAGAAGGTGCGCGTGGCCTCCATTCGAGAAGGGCCTAAGTGTACTCCTACCCCAGTTTTACAGAGTCTATACATATAAACAATGCTCCTCGCATGGAGCCACAGTTCAAATCAATAGTTCAAGGTTTTATGAATTACAGGTACAAGTCCAGCTCATAGAAGATGTAAGCTGCGGGGGTCACTTAATGAAACAAAGGGTATTGTGATGGCTTTGAGTTTACGTATATCACAGGTGTATGAACGTCCAGGCTTTGGAGATTGTCAGCTCTTTTAAGTATCTGGGCAGTGTGTTGAGTAAAGATGGGACTATGGATGAAGAAGTGCGGGAGAGGGTGCAACAGGGGAAGAGGGTTGTAGGAATGTTGAAAGCAGTAACAAGAAATAGAGTGGTCAGTATGGAAGTAAAGAAGTCCTTGCATGACAGTGTGGTAATCCCGACACTAACTTACGGAAGCGAAGCATGGACGTTCGGGAAGAGACTCAGACCAAGAGTGAGAGCGGTGGAAATTAGTTACTTGAGAAGTGCATGCGGAGTTACATGGAGGGATAGACAGACGAATGAAGGAGTAAGGAGGTGTGGTGTGGAGGTAGATGTGCTGGAAAGTGTGAAAAGGAACAACTTGAGATGGTTCGGCCATATGGAACGTATGGAAAGCGAGAGATTGACTTGGAGGGTGTACGAGAGCGAGGTGGAGGGACAGAGAGGGAGAGGTGGAAGGATGGAGTGAGGAAGTATATGAATGAAGGCGGTGCTGGTTGGGAGGAGGGGCGTCGACTGACTGGGGACAGAGGTGCATGGGGGCGGTTCGTTCGTGTCCACCCCTTCGGGGATCACGGCGTCAGGCAATAGATAGATAGATAGATAGATGTGTAGGTTTGGTTTTTCAAAATATTACCATAGACTATCACCTTAGAAAGCTACGCTGTACAGAATATTTATCAAAGACAAGACAGTACGTGTGGTGTGTGTCCTCATACAAAGAGGCCTACATAATCAGAAAGGAAGTCTGTAAAACAGCCTTCAAGCAAAGCTTACACTTTTCTTCTTTTTGAGGGATCCGGCATCTACGTCTGGAGATGGAGGCTTTGTCCTGGCCTGGAATTCGCAGCGTGGTAGACAGCATCCAGGTGGAGGTCCTTGAGCTAAGGCAGGCACTTCAGATCCTGGCACACACAGTTGCAAACTGTTAGTTGGGTTTTGGGAGGAAGGCACCGGAGGTGGTTTAAGGAAACTATCTAGCTTAGCTTATCACAGCTTGCTAAACGCTACTCTTGTATAAACAACTGAGACTAACTTTTCGTCGCTGGCCGAGCTCATTCGAGTACTAGGGTAGAATAGTATTGTCCCATGTATAACAAGATTGTGGCCCTGTACTCCTCACTTGTTATACCATGGATAGCCTGATGAGCAGGACTCCCTGTTAGCTTATCTCTGATTGCCTAGCCAAGCTCAATGCAATCAGATTACACAACAGTGTTGTTTCCGTGCTACTTAATTTACTGGCTGGCCAAGCTTAGCATAGTACTTTTGGTTAGTTTGGAGAGTGGAAAGGTCATTACTTTAACTGGGGCCTGTACTCAGCAGTTGTAGTGAAAAGGCCCTGTACACCATTCCTGACCACCAGTGATTTGGCTGAGGTAGTCTCAGCTTTTGTTGAGTTGTCACTGGTGGTCCTTTTAAGGGCAAGAAAGGCAGCTGGAGTGTTGACCTCATTTCCTTCGTTGTGAGAGGACCCCGGCCGCACGAACACAACCCAGGTCAGTGGCTTGTGTGACAGATGGGCCTAGGGTAGGGGTGTTCTTACATTAGGCCCTTTTTGAATGGAGATCACATGCACCTTCTCGTCTTGTGTTTCTCTCTCTTCTTTCATTCTTCTCCCCACATTTCAATACATTTTATCCTGTTGTCTTAAGCCATTATTTCTTATGTTCACAGGACCCAGTATTATACCTTAGTTTGCTAAATTCATTTATTTTTTTCTCTTAACCCGGGAACTGCTGGGAGACTCTTAAGAGTTCCCCCGGCGGACTGCGGGGAGACTCTTAAGAGTCAGAGAAAAAATAAATAAACTTTTGACATCGAAAAAAAAAAAAATTATTTTATTTTTTTTAATTTTTTAATTTTTTTTGGCCCCTGGGCCATGCAAAATCTCAGTCCTCTACCTCCCCTCCTTCCCCACTTTCCTCCTCTCCTTCAGTTATCACCTATTTTCCCTGTTATTCCCTTATTTTGAGGTATATTTTCGTGCTAACATTAGAAATCCGGTTGCAGGGTTTGGTCATCAGTGATAGCAAGCGAATGCAAGAGAGAGAGAGAGAGTATCGATCGACTGTGTCTCAGTGGCCTTGGGGGAAATTGGCGGGAAAGCAGCTTGCCTCACCCATACATTATACAACTCGCGGGCTATATTTCCGGATTTTGACCATCCAAACGCTGTTTTCACTCGTTTTATTGTTGTTTCAGGTTAATACCTTTATAATCAACCCATAATAGGCGCATATGGATAAGTATTAATGCTATTAATGGTACAATGAATATTTTAGTGACGGAAACACCTCAAATACATGCGCACAGGGAGAGGTGTCTAATTACCCCCATGCGCACTTCAGAGGTTAATCCTTGTTCAGTAATATTCATTTCAGTCCTTTTTAGCTTTTTCCCTTTGTATTAGCATATAATGAGGTAGACAGTTGACGCTCTTAAGAATGTGTTTTCCTGACACTATTCTTCTCAGTCGATGTTGCAGAGTGGTCTTGCCACTGGACTGATAATCCAATGTACCCGGGTTCGAATCCCAATATGTCAATGGGAAGATATTATTGGGATGGAATTTGTGCTGTACCTAGTATCAGTGCATTACCACAGCACACCGAAATGCCAAACAAAAAATACCCTCATTGTTCCCTGATTAAATAGCACTGTATGAATATTCCCATATTTAAAATATGCTACAGGGGGGCAATGCCTAGTGAGTTAATTGCTCAATAAGCGGCGTTCTGAGAGTGAGGGTCCGAGTCTGGGGAATAAGACGGTGAAGCGCAGAGGCGGAGCAGCTTCAGAGATGGTGTTGCTTCGAGCCTGGGTGCTTCGCATGTCTCACTCCCTAGACTGGAACAAGACCTCACGGGCCTCACTGTGTTCAGCGGTTGAGTGTGCAGGCTCTCAGCCTATGCCCGAGAGGGAGTAGTTGGAATATAGAAACAAAAAATACCTTTGGATCTGTGATGTATACTAGATTGTGATACTTGCCTCTATCGCACTCCAAACGTATAATGAGGTTCTTAGTAATTAACATAATATTTTAGTATGGCCTAATAGTCCTGACAGGCTAATAGGGCGCCCTTTTCAGTTATGCTAACAAATATAAAAATACAGATAAATAAATAAAAAATATTTCTCTACAAGATGCCTTTGTCGTACTGAGTAAGAGGGTGGTGAAGAGAGTAGTGAAGGAAAGTAAGAGAAGAGTAGATGAGGAATTTGGAAGGAATCTGAGTGTAAAATGGAGGGAGAGTAAGAAACTGTTCTGGAAAGAAGTCAAGAAAGTTAGGGAAGGTAGCAAGGGAAACAGTAAGGGTGTGAAAGATAAGAATGGGAGAATGCTAGCCGAGAAGCAAGAGAGAGTCGAAAGATGGAGGGAGTACTTCAGTGAGTTGCTAAATGAAAGGAATGAAGAGCCAGCAAACATAGCTGGATATGGTATGGGAGGGAGAAGAAGAGAAGTAGTGGAGGAGGAGGTGGGGATCAGGAGGTCAGAAGTGTGGGAAGCCATGAAAAGAGTGAAGTTGGGGAAAGCACCAGGAACAGATGGAGTGTGTGGGGAAATGTTGAGGTATGGTGGTGAGATAGTGATAGAATGGGTATGGAAAATGTGCAAACTAGCATGGGAGAAGGGGAGTGCACCCGATGACTGGAAGACTGGCATAATAGTCCCCCTATATAAGGGCAAAGGGGAAAGAGGAGTGTGTGGTAACCACCGAGGAATATGTCTTCTAAGCGTAGTAGGGAAGGTATACAGTAGGGTAGTGATTGAGAGAGTGAGAGTGAGAACGGAGAAATGGATAGGCGACGAGCAGGGAGGTTTTAGGAAGGGAAGAGGATGTGTAGATCAGATTTTTACCCTGAATTGTGTTGTGGAGAAGTATCTGGAGAAGAAACAAAAGGTGTATGTTGCCTTTATGGACTTGGAGAAGGCCTATGACAGAGTGGATAGAGAAGGTTTGTGGAAAGTACTTAGAATATACGGAGTAGAGGGCAAGTTGCTGAAAGCAGTGAAGAGCATGTATGAGGGTGCAAAGGCGGCAGTACGTGTGGAGAGTGAGCAGAGCGAGTTCTTTGACCTGAATGTTGGTTTGAAACAGGGGTGTGTGATGTCCCCGTGGTTGTTTACTGTATATATGGATGGAGTTATGAAAGAAATACTATCAAGAGCAGTGGATGTTGGTGTATCGCTGAAAAGGGAGGGAATTGAGTGGAAGCTACCTATACTGCTGTTTGCGGATGATACAGTTCTGATGAGTGATAATGAATGGGAGTTGCAGGGTCTGGTAAATGAGTTTGGAACAGTGTGCGAAAAACGGAATTTGAAGGTAAATACGGGGAAGAGCAGGGTTATGGTCTTCGAAAGGGGTGAAGTCACAGAGTGTGAGGTGAAGCTGAACGGTCAGGCTATGGAGATCGTCAACTCTTTTAAGTATCTGGGCAGTGTGTTGAGTAAAGATGGGACTATGGATGAAGAGGTGCGGGAGAGTGTACACCAGGGGAAGAGGGTTGTAGGAACGCTAAAAGCAGTAACAAGAAATAGGGTGGTCAGTATGGAAGTGAAGAAGTCCTTGCATGACAGTGTGGTAATCCCGACACTGACTTACGGAAGCGAAGCATGGACGTTGGTTGAGAGACTCAGACCAAGAGTGAGAGCAGTGGAAATGAATTACTTAAGGAGTGCATGCGGAGTTACATGGAGGGATAGACAGACTAATGAGGAAGTAAGAAGGAGGTGTGGTGTGGAGGTAGATGTGCTGGAAAGTGTGAAAAGGAACAACTTGAGATGGTTCGGCCATATGGAACGTATGGAAAGCGAGAGAATGACTAAGAGGGTGTATGAGAGCGAGGTGGAGGGACAGAGGGGGAGAGGTAGACCGAATATGAGGTGGAAGGATGGAGTGAGGAAGTACATGAACGAAGGTGGTGCTGGTTGGGGGGAGGGGCGTCGACTGACTGGGGACAGAGGTGCATGGGGGCGGTTCGTTCGTGGCCACCCCTTCGGGGATCACGGCGTCAGGCAATAGATAGATAGATAGAAGATGCCTTTTCTGAGTTTGATAACAACCACGAGTGTTATACAGAATATATAAAACAAAAAACTTACACTGAACGAAATAGGAAAGGAATCAACAAATGTTAACTAAGATATAATACATTTAGCGCCGTCGTACTGAAAAGGTTAACCCGAATCAATAAACTAGCCGAAAGCGTCATTGATCGTTTATTTTGGTGTCGAGGAAGGCTAGCCCTGAATTTCATTACCTAATGTCTGGTGAATGAGTTGAGACTTCATGGGTGTTAAGGTGATAGGTCGGGGGCCTATTGTTGTGTGTGTGTGTGAGAGAGAGAGAGAGAGTTACATAGATACACAGACTGCACAGACCTTGCGATCCCTTCTATGCAGTCCGGACTTAATGCTAACATAGAATTTGCTACAAAGTGGAAATAAGGATAGCAAAGCAGAAGGCTCTCTCCCCACCCACCATTACCTCCGACCTTAGGTCACCATGAAATTTAGTTGGGAAACAAGGCCCCCAGCAGAATGAAAACATTTCTATTGGGAAATTCATAGTAAAGAAGGAAGTTGATAAATATTGTATACTACTGATGCTTAACCTATATATTGTATACTACTGATGCTTAACCTATTTCGTTTTTGCTTACCTATATTACTGCAACCTACTCGACATGGATGTCTAGACTCCTTTTCAATGTGTCAATTGTATTACATTGTACCACTTTCTCTGGCAGTTTGTTCCACTCGGTGATCACACTGAAGGTGAAGAAGTGCTTTGTGATGATATTTACCCTTCTGGTTTTTAATTAAATTCCAATTCCCTGATTTGATTAACTAATTTTGAATTTGAACAGTAAATCTACATCAATTTTGTCAAAGCCCTCTAATATCTTGAAACACTCGATTAATTGATCTCGCTATCTTCTTTTCTTAAGTGATTTTTTTTTTTGTAATCGTTCATGATATAATTTTGTTCTCAATGACGGTATCAATTTTGTTGCTCTACGCTGCACTGACACTTTCAGCCATAATCACTATGCTTTTTAATATAATGGTACTATAATGTTCTAATTTATATAAATATAATTTCTTTTAATATATCCCATGATGCTCTATTGGCCTTATTACAGCCGCTGCACATTGATCGGAGGTCTTTAAGTTTTTAAATATTAGAACCCTCACTTGTTTTGATTGCCTGGCCTTTCATCTTGTATTCATAATATTTGTTTTTATTACCTATTTGTGAGACCTGGCATTTGTCAACTTTGAATGGCATCTGACATTTTTCTAACCACTCAACTATTTTATATAAATCAGAGTGCAGCTTATTTCTGTCTTCGGTAAATACTGAATTTCCTATTTTTGGGTCATCAGCGAACTTTGAGATAGTGATATTTAGTCCTACATCAAAGTCATTTATACAAATAAGAAACAAAACTGGCCCCAGGACGGATCCCTGAGGCACTCAGAGAGAGAGAGAGAGAGAGAGAGAGAGAGAGATATTTACATAGATACACTGGCCACACAGATCTTATGATCCCTGCGAGGTGGTCAGGACTTAATCCTAATAGAGATAACAACCCTAAGAGGAAGTGGAAGTAAAGGATAGCAAAGGTGAAGGCTCTCTCCCCACCCTCCGCTCTCTTCAGATATATGCCGTAGGGGGAGAGAAAGAGAGAGAGAAAAAAAAAAGTTGCAAGGAGTTACAAGGAATAGTTAGTATCTCAGAGACCTTGTGGTCCATTCTAGGGAGATACTCGAAGTGGAAGGAAAGAAACTGTTTAGTGCACTACACTCATTACAGAGTGCAAAATGCTATCTAATCTCTTCTTGAATTGCTCTACTGAAGAACTGTTTACAACTTCTGAGGGAAGTTTGTTCCAGGCAGCACAGATCATATATGTGAACAAGTTTCCACAAATTCTAGTGCTGAGCCTTTACAATTCTAATTTCCAGCCATGGTTGCATCAACATATTGAGGCTAAACATTCTTCTATAATCAACATTGTCAAAGCCATTAACTGTTTTAAAAACTTCATGAACTGACCTCGTAGTCTGTGTGTTTACAACGGAAAGAGATCAGGAGCTCTCAACGGGCCCTTATAGCTTAGTCTTCAAATCGATGGAATAAGCTTTGTAGCCCTAGCTTGTACTCTTTCCAGTCATCTCTATATCTTTCTTGAGTGCTGGAGACCAGAATTGAACAGCATAATTTAGGAGAGGTCATATCAGAGCGTTTAAAAGTGTGAGGACTATTTCCTTATTTATATGCTTAAATTGCCTCTTAAAATAGCCCAATAATTTATGAGCTTTCTTCTCTACTTTAATGCACTGGTAATCAGAACATCCAAATCCTTTTCCAAGTCAGTGACTTCCAGAGGCATTCCCAATGGCGAATAGCCTGACTTGGGGTTTGCTTGGCCGATATGCGTCACCTTACACTTTTCCAAGTTTAGAGGCATCTGTCATGTCTCCAACCATTCACCCAATCTGTTAAATTCCATCCTGAGCTTCTGTAATCGAAAAATTTACAAATTATTCTCGTAGGGGGATCTATTGGATGTTTTTTTTTATAAGCTTGATGGAGGTCTGGGGAGGAAACTAACACAATAATTAAAAAATCAATAAATGAGCAAATAAATACGCCCATATCCCATTAAGGGGAGATTTCCACTTATGGGATTTTTTTCTGGACCCCTTTCTCCCTCATGTTTAGCCCCAATGCTTTTAGATTTGGAGATAAGTTAGGCGATCTTAAGAACTTTCGCCCAATTTCTGTCAATTTTAAGACCGTTCGTGCAATTTAGGTGACGATTTTTTCCTGCCGAGCGATAGCGAGCCTGTAATTTAAGAGGAACCGGCCTTCAGCCAGGACATTTTTCTACCGAAAAATGTACACATTAATCTTGAAAGGGGGTCTAGGGGGTGTATTTTTGTTTTAGCTTGATAGAGGTCTAGGGAACAACCTAAAAACCTCCCCTTAATGGTCACGCACCTATCTAACCGTCATTGTTAGTCTAATTATCGTATTGTTCAATGTAGTAAAATATATACAGGTCAAAATAAAACCTGTAATCATCATCAATGCGGTTGTCGTCGATCGTGATGATTTAAGGTGTTTTACTATTAATGTTTAACCCCCTTTCACCACCACCATTACGTAATATTCATAACTCTCTGGTTACCATTTGACCATTTTCTTTAGCCTATGATGGACCTCTACGCCTCAAATGGGTAAATACGATCTCAATAAACCCTCATAATAACATAGGTCCTTCTGAAACTGCATAAAATCATCTACTATTAGCCAGAATCTAAGACGTTTGCCCCATTAGTTTGGTGATTTTAAGAATTTCCGCCCCATTCTGTCACTTTTAAGATTTGTTGTGCCATTTAGGTGTCGATTTTATCCTGGCGAGCGATAGCGAGCCTGTAATTTAAGAGTAACCGGCCTTCGGCCGGAACATTTTTCTACCGAAAAATGTACAGATTTATCTTGAAAGGGGGTCAAGGGGGTGACATTTTAAGATTGCTGGAGGAGTAGGAAACAAACTAAATACCTCCCCTTAATGGTTACAAGCATGCCTAACCATCAACATCACTATACTCTGTTTCTTTTCAACTGACGGTAAATTGCAAAGTTCTCATCGGGATATTTATAAGATTAAGGAGTGAAATATTGTGCTAATTATTGGAATTTGGTCTTAATATGATGCCGAGATATTATGTATCAATAAATCAGCTGTTAACCCCTTCTTTACCGGGGACGTTCTTTTAACCTTATCCTGGCTACTATTATTACACGCTTTTTCTCGGTTTAAAATGGGCCTCCAGCAATTAACAGGCTTCGAACTATCTCACTTAAGGGGAGCTTTCCACTTGAGGGATTTTTTTCTTTGCTCCTTTCTCCCTCATGTTTAGCCCCATTGCTTTTGAAATTTTAAGACGTTCGCCCCATTTATGTCAATTTTAAGATCTTTAGTCCGATTTAGGTATCGATTTTTTCCTGGCGAGCGATAGCGAGCCTGTAATTTAAGAGGAACCGGCCTTTGGCCGGGACATTTTTCTACCAAAAAATTTGCAAATTTATCTTGAAAGGGGGTCAAGGGGGTGTAATTTCAAGCTTGATCTAGGAAACACACTAAAAATCTCCCCTTAACCCTTTATAGTACCACAGATTCTTCTTAAGCTGCACAGAATCGTTTTAACACAGCTAGAATAAAAGTTAAAACACGTCAGCGGTACAGAAGGGGTTAAGGGATCCTGAGAGAAGACTATTGACTGGTTGATTTGTATGTGTGTGGGTGAATAGTCAGGGATAGTCGTGTGTTTAAGGGGGGTGACCTGCTTTTTGTTATTTCTGTCCTTTTCTCTCTTTCTCTGACTTGTATCCATTCGGCCCCATTCAGCCAACTATTTTAAGACGTTTATCCCCATCTAGGTGTCGATTTCTTCCTGGCGAGCGATAGCGAGCCAGCATTATATAAAGAAATACGGCTTCGCCGCAGAAATGTTTCTATCGAAAAATTTACAAATTTAGCCTGCTGTCAAACAAAAATAAAAAATATGCTGGCTCGCTACCGCTCACCAGTAAAAAATTGACACCAGGATGGGGATAAACGTCTTAAAACAGTAGGCTGAATGGGGCCAAATGGATACAAGCCAGAGAAAGATAGAAAAGGACAGAACAAAAACAGGTCACCCCCCTTAAGACAGACAGACGGGTGGTAGTAGATCGATGGATAATGTAAGGGGGAGGTCGTCAATTTTTCTGGACCCCCTTCTCCCTCGTGTTTAGCATATTAGTTTTGACATTTTTAGACGTTCGTTCCATTAGTTTGGCGATTATTGAGACCTTTTGCCCCATTTCTTTGTCTAAAATTACAGGCTCGCTATCGCTCGCCAGGAAAAAATCGACACCTAAATGGCACCAAAGGTCTTAATATTGACAAAGAAATGGGGCAAAAGGTCTCAATAATCGCCAAACATTGGGTTTATCATAGCCAATATACCTTTCTAAAACCGGTATCACACGAGCGCTTTTTCCCTCAACATTTATCCTTAACACTGGTCTGGCAGCTTATGAGGTCAACATTTAGATTATTTCGGTCACCTAAATTCATCTAAAATCAGTCTAGTTTCCGATACCAGGGAAAAATACTCCAGAAATGTTGCCAGAGAAATGTTGATCATCGAATGTTGACTATAAAAGTTCTCGTGTGATACCGGCTTAAGGGGGCCCACCTGTTTTTTTCTTTCTCTCTCCCTCTCCCTCTGGGTTGTATCCATTCGGCCCCATTCAGCCTACTGTTTTAAGACGTTTATCCCCATCCAGGTGTCGATTTTCTCCTGGCGAGCGGTAGCGAGCCAGCATATTTATAAAAATGTTTTTGACAGCAGGCTAAATGTGTACACTTTTCGATAGAAAAATGTCTCCGGCGATGCCGGATTCCTCCATACAATGCTGGCTTGCTATCGCTCGCCAAGAAGAAATCGACACCTGGATGGGGATAAACGTCTTAAAACAGTAAGCTGAATGGGGCTGAATGGAAACAACCCAGAGAAAGAGAAAAGGAGAGAAAATAAAGCAGGTGGCCCCCCTTAAGGGTATAACATTATGGACACTTTAATTGCCCATTACATACCATATTTTTAGACCTACTGTACAAATTTTTACAGGAGTGTTCGTTTTGAGCTATCCTTGTATCACCTCATTAGTTTAGCGATTTTAAGACATTTCGCCCCATTCATTTTCCGATTACAAGGAATTTAGTTCCAAGACCAACCATTCTGTATTACAGTATTACTGGTACTGTACCTGGACTACAGTATTACTGGTACTGTACCTGGACTACAGTATTACTGGTACTGTACCTGGACTACAGTATTACTGGTACTGTACCTGGACTACAGTATTACTGGTACTGTACCTGGACTACAGTATTACTGGTACTGTACCTGGACTACAGTATTACTGGTACTGTACCTGGACTACAGTATTACTGGTACTGTACCTGGACTACAGTATTACTGGTACTGTACCTGGACTACAGTATTACTGGTACTGTACCTGGACTACAGTATTACTGGTACTGTACCTGGACTACAGTATTACTGGTACTGTACCTGGACTACAGTATTACTGGTACTGTACCTGGACTAGTATTGACAAATTAATATTAAGGGGGGATGGTTCACTGTTTGGTAATTACAATTTTGTTTTCATTTATTCATTTGTTTTCCATTTTTCTCCCTAGACCTCCATCATACTTAAACAAAACACCCATTGGATCCCCCTACTAGATTGATTTATACATTTTTTGGTAGACAAATGTCCCGGCCAAAGGCCGGATCTTCCAAAATAACAGGCTCACTATCGTTCGCCGTGACAAAAATTGACACCTAAATAACACGAAAGATCTAAATGTTGACAAGGAAATAGGGTGAAATGTCTTAAAATCGACAAACTAATGGGCCAAACATATCTAAATCTGCAAACTATTGGGGCTAAACACGAGAGAGAAGGGGGACCAGAAAAACGACGCATCTCCTCTTAAGGCAATGGCGTAGGTTGTTAGTGTAAACAGAGGGTATACTGGCACCAGGGTACCAATATGGCGGCGGAGGAGGTTGACTCATGTACAGTCGCGCTAATAAGTGATTTTTCGGCACCAAGTATGTTTTTATCAATAATTGGTATCAGCAGTATCTAAACTCCATTTCTTCCTATCGAGTGAAATATACAAACATGTTCCTACACTTACCCACCCTATTCAACATCTGACGAAGACATTAATACAGCACAAAGCAAGCCAAACGTACTGACAGCTGGGACATTACTTATTAGCGCGACCGTACGCTATCATGGCCATCGGGTCTCTGTATACTATCTGAAGCCGGTATCACACGAGCGCTTTTTCCCTCGACATTTATACTCAACACTGGTCTGGCAGCTTATGAGGTCAACATTTAATACATTTCTGTCACCTAAATTGATCTCTCACCAGTCTAGTTTCCGATACCAGGACAAAATATTACAGAAATGTTGCCAGAACAATGTTGATCATCGAATGTTGACTATAAAATATGCTCTCGTGTGATACCGGCTTGACGCCACACAGCACCGCCCCCTCCCGCAGATACCAGCTAATGTGATAAGTGATAACATTCCAAATACTCGAGTCATAATGATAAAATGAAGTTGCCGATCGGTCATGTGATGCCGCCATATAAGGGAAGGTCAGGTGAAGGTATTGAGGGATAAGCCTTTACAACGGCACCTCGTATAGCTACTTTCTACTTTTCCTATATTCTGAAGAGTGTAGAGAGAGAGGAGAAAGAGATCTAGTGTAATGTAGGCAGGGTTACCAAAGAAAGTACGCTAGATCGCTTATAAATGCCAACACAAATAGCTAGAATAACGGCACAATCTCTACAACATATTTCTAAAATGGCTCATTTTTACAGAATATCGCTAGAATTCATATTGTTAGCTGTATATTTTGCCTCTAGATCGAAGTAAATACCTCTAGATCTAGCGGGAAAGTGGCAACACTGAATGTAGGTTGGATCGGTGTTGCCAATTTAGCTACTTTTACCAATAGATCTAGAGGTAATTATTTCTGTCTAGTGGCAATTTTTTACATCAAGCGACATGAACTCCAGCGATATTCGGCAGATTTTAGCAACTTTTTACCGATATTCTAAAGATTATGGTATTATTCTAGCAATTTTCAGCATTTACATACTATCTACCAATTCTTTCACCCAACCCGATCTTATAAATTCAAAAATAAACACTGCAATTTCTCTGAACCAGGACCTTTCTAGAATTAATGAATGGGGACAAGAGAATCTAGTTTCCTTTAATGCACAGAAAACCAAGTACATTCAATTTTCTAACCGACAGAATCTCACTGACTCCCATATATTTTTTAATGATGTAAATATTCCCACTTCCCCTAGTATTGACATTCTCGGTGTAACATTAACTACTAACTTGAGCTGGACACATTATGTTAGAAGCATTGCTAAGAATGCCTCTAAAAAACTGGGACTCCTGTACAGAGTTCGAGAATTCTTCACTGACGAGCAGTTGGCCGTAATATATAAAAGTCATGTGCGCTCTCAGATGGATTACTGTTCACCTCTGTGGGGTGGAAGTGGAGTGGTTGCATTGAGGCAGTTGGACAAAATTCAAAATAAAGCTATTAGATTAATCAATAACCCTGCAATCACACAGGACCTTCCTACATTAGCCATACGAAGAAACGTTGCATCCCTTGCATTATTCTACAGATATTTTCACAGCAATTGTTCCGAGGAACTTGCTTCAATTGTGCCGCCTCTCCACATCTTTCCCCGTAGAACTAGGCAGCTGAGAGCGCCCATGAATTTACACTTTCTCCTCCACAATGCAGAACTTCTGCTTATCAGAATTCATTTATCCCCAGAGCTACTACTCTTTGGAATTCACTTCCCTCGAATTGCTTTCCACAAACTTACAATCAACAAATGTTTAAATCCAGTTGTTACAAACATTTTATGAATGGAGGATGCCTTTAGGCACATGGACCTTTTTGTTTTATCTGTGTTTTTCCTTCCTCCATTCATTGTCTCTTAAAAAAAAAAAAAAAAAAATCTAGCGAGCCTCTAGCAACTTCTGAGCACGGATCTAGCAGTATTTTGTGCTCTGATTCGATAACCCTGACTTAGTATGACCATTAGTTTTACATCCTGTTTGGTTAGTTAGTCCGTTATTGGAGTGAGTGAACAGGGGTGCGCGGGAGAAGATAATAGTGGCGTGCTGGGTTACGTCAGAGGTACGATCACGAACCAAAAGGTGTATACAGTCATTTTAATATGTACACTCGGACGCCATAGTCTCCGCCCCACTCATAAGAATTTGTGTACCCTCCATGTTTTTATTTATGCAATTATAACTATTTGGATTTTTGTTTGTTTATAGAACATGCTTTTCAATATATAGTATCTATAGTTTTGTAGTTGATGTGCAGATAATTGTATTCATAAATTCGTTTCCAGAGATATACTTCCATAGGCCTAATTAGAAGTAAATGAAGTCTGCAAATAGTTATGAGTGGGCTAGAGACTATGGTATCCGAGTGTACACTGTTAACCCTTTCAGCACGATGACGCCTTTTTAAATATAGAGTCAACCATGTTCGAATCCGAGCCTATATTCGCAATTCTCACAGGTTTTCCTAGAAGGCTTATTCAGCCTGTGACTCCAGCTCTCTATATATTCCAATCCCCTTGCTCATGGGAGCAAAGGGACTGGAGTTCTTGAAAAGGGGCTCCAGTCCTGACGCATATTCTTGACTTACAGTGTGCTGGCTTAATAATCCAGAAGGGTAGATAGCCTCTGAAGTCCTATTTTAAATCAATCAAGGGAAACAGTAACATTAACTGGTACTTATGATAAACATTCCGAGCCCGGAGCTGGAATTTATCCCAGGTCACCACGGGTGGGACTCCCAAGATGCTCTCCACTAAGCCAGAGCACTATAGGTAGCGCCAGCGAACTTGACAATAATCTTGACTCTTTAACGTCTTATAACTCAAAACATATGAAAGCAATCGGGCTGACATTTCCATCATTTGGGAAGAGTCCACCAGGAAATAGCTGTGGATACTTACAGCCCAATTGTTTCAGGAACTTTTGATTTACAAAAAGGTCAGGGATTGAGATGTTTGTCAAGTTCGTTGGCGCTACCCATAGTGCTCTATCATTTAAGGGGAGACTGGCCGTTTGTTTGGTCTAGTAATTAGTTTATTCATATATTTTTTAGTTTCCTCGCTAGACCTCCATCAAACTTAGAAAAACACCCCCTAGACCCCCTTCAAGATAAATTGTACATTTTTCGGTAGAAAAATGTCCCAGCCAAAGGCCGGTTCCTCTTAAAATTGCAGATTCGCTGTCGCTCGCCAGGAACAAATCGACACCTAAATGACACGAAAGGTCTTAAAATTGACAATGAAATGGGGCGAAAGGTGTTAAAATCGCCAAACTAATGGGCCGAACGTCTTATAATATAAAAACTAGTGGGGCTAAACATTAGGGAGAAGGGGGTCCAGAAAAACGGTCTGCCTCCCCTTAATCTGACAAACATTAGGCGATTTTATGCAGTTTAGAGGGACCAATATAATTTAGATGATATATTGCTAAACAAATTACCCCTTTTAATCCTAGAGATAGATTGTAAGCTAAACACCTGTGACGTCATAGTGACGTCACAGGAGTATCCTCATCCTGGACTGGATGGTGGATTTAGACTCCTATGACGTCACAGGTCCGATGTAGACGATCCACAAAATCCTTTATACCATTGCTAATAATTATTTCAGTGCCATTGAATTTTGCAAGATAATTACAGGCTCTTATCGTTCGCCAGGAAAAAATCGACACCTAAATGGCACGATAGGTCTTAACATTGACAAGGAGAAGCTAAAGATATTAAAATCGCCAAAATAATGGGCCAAGCATCTTAAAATCTCAAAAACTAGTGAGGGAAAAGAAGATCCAGAAAAAACAGGCTGTCTCCCCTTAAATATTTAGGAATAATGCCATCCAACAAGATAAATATAATTATTTAAACACAAAGACAAATTATGATCGAAAAGGCACAACAACTGGCAAATGAAACCTAGTCAACCAAAATATTGCCGCAAAATACTTTGTTATTTTTGTTTGTTTGATTGTTTGTGTTTGTTTGTTTCTTTTGTTTGATGTTTGTTTGTTTGTTTGTTTTGTTTGCTGTTTGTTTGTTTTGTGTTTGTTTGTTTTGTTTGCTGTTTGTTTGTTTGTGGTTTTTGGTTTGATTGTTGTTTGTTTGTTTGTTTTGTTTGCTGTTTCTTTGTTTGTGTTTGTTTGTTTTGTTTGTTGTTTGTTTGTTTGTTTGTTTTGATTGGTAAAACATATACGGGAAAAGTTTAGCAATGCCCTCTATTTCACCCCTTCTGTACCAATGACGTCTTTTGTATTTGATTTCAGCTATATTTATTTTATATTAATTTCACCACACCACCATACACCTCCAATGAAATTAATGAAAGCATATATGTGATCCACCAGGATTCGAACCCGGGTTATCACACACTCATTTTTAGACACCTTAACCATTACACCACCAAGACGGTTACGATTTTATGAAGCTTAAGATGGATGTATGGTAGCTATAAAAGGATGAATGGAAAGAGTCTGCAGCCTTTTTTAATGGCTAGACGTCCTTCCTAAGCTGAATAAAATCGTCTAAATATAGCTAGCATAAAATGAAAAATCGTCGCCGGTATAGAAGGGGTTAAGGGGAGACTGGCCGTTTGTTTGGTCTAATAATTCATTTATTCATATATTTTTTTTAGTTTCCTCCCTAGACCTCCATCAAGCTTAGAAAAAAAAACCCTAGACCCCCTTCAAGATAAATTTGTACATTTTTCGGTAGAAAAATGTCCCGGCCGAAGGCCGATCTCTCTTAAAATTGCAGGCTCGCTTTCGCTCGCCAGAAAATAAACGACGCCTAAATGGCACGAAAGGTCTTAAAATTGACAACGAAATTGGGCGAAAGGTGTTAAAATCGCCAAACTAATGGGCCGAAGGTCTTATAATCTCAAAACTAGTGGGGCTAAACATTAGGGAGAAGGGGGTCCAGAATAACGGTCTGCCTCCCCTTAATATGGACCAAATGCCATGATGATAATTATAATACCCGAGACAGCAACACAGAAACTGCAGAAACTGATTGGAACAGATTGGAAATTAAGGGTATAGGGCTTTGTTTATTATTTGTTTATTATTATTTATTATATTAATGAATAGGAAAAATGGGGAATGGGCCTGAGTACATACCTACATACATACATACATAGTGCTTTGTTTTTGGTCTATATATTTGTGTGTTAACTTTATTTCTTAGTTTCCTCGCTAGCTCTCCATCAAGTTAAACAAAGAGTACACCCCCTAGACCCTCTTTCAAGCTAAATTTGTACATTTTTCGATAGAAAAATGTCCCGGCCGAAGGCCGAATCCTTCTAAAATTACTGGCTCACTATCGCTCGCCAGGAAAAAATAGACACCTAAAGGACGCAAAAGTTTTTCATATTGACAAAAGAATGAGGTGAAAGGTCTCAACATCGCTAAATTAACGGAACAAATGTCTTCTAATCTCAAAAAATAATATGCTAAATGTGAGGGAGAATGGTGTCCAGGAAAAGCGACTATCTCCCCCTTAATTGTTGCGCAGAACAATACTAGGGGCAACAAACTACGCATTAACCCTTTCTGTACCAGCGACGTAATTTTAATTTTATTCTAGCTATACTTAGACGAATTTGTTCAGTATAAAAAGGATCTATGATTATAAAAAGGATCTGTGATAGTAAAAATGGTTAAGTGAGATAGTTCGAAACCTGGTGGTGATTTACCTTTTCATACTTATATTGTGTGTGTATATAAATAGCAATATACCTTTATAAGGGTGGACACTTTAATTATCCATTATATATGTTATGCGACGCTATAATTTAGCACGCTTTATAATAGTTCATTATTTCCACCATAGGAAAGCTCAGAACTGTAAATACTCAACTGGTACACAACTGACTTTAAGGGGAGCTTTTTAGTGTGTTTCCTAGACTTCCATCAAGCTTGAAATTACACCCCCTTGACCCCCTTTCAAGATAAATTTCTACATTTTTCGGTAGAAAAATGTCCCGGCCGAAGGCCGTTTCCTCTTAAACTACAGGCTCGCTATCGCTCGCCAGGAAAAAATTGACACCTAAATGGGACAACAGGTCTTAAAAATTACATAAATGGGGTGAAAGTTCTTAAAATCGCGAAACTAATGGGGCGAACGTCTTAAAATCTCAAAAGCAATGGGGCTAAACATGAGGGAGAAAGGGGTAAAGAAAAAAATCCCTCAAGTGGAAATCTCCCCTTAATAACATGAATCTTATTACATCAATCACCACCAATGTCACAGAATACACAGTTTCGGTACACACGGTTTATTTCTTTATTAGCTAGGGTACAAGTATAGAACAATTGGATTGAGTCTCATCTATATAGAAATGAGCTCAATGTCATCATATGATAGTAATGTAATAAATATGAATATTCCTGATTAATATTAACACTGACAGGAATAGATAACATTAAATCATGAAAAAGTACAAGTAGAGATATACAAGATTATTATGTAAATCACAATATAAATAAACACAGAGAGGTTAGTCTCAAACAATAATTAATATCCTGAAGGTAAATGGCAAACGCGAGGTAACTAGCGGAGCGAGGTAAATAGAAATTACTGCAGAGGCACACACACAGTGACAAGTTTATATGTAAATAAGGATATTAAATGATGTGTGAATAACTTTACATTAATTCAGCAAATAGAAGATATAAATCTTAATCAACTCCAAGAGTCACAATAATGAATATAAATTCAATGAGATGGTAAATAATTACAATAGCCTGTATGTGGGGTGAATATCTCGCCGAGGAGAAGTTAACGCTACATGACAATGACAGGAGTTTATATTTAACTCAAACAAGGCTTAAACTGAGTTTGAGGGTAGTTATTGATAGGAGTCACTTGAGGCATGCTATGCTTACAGGTACCTACCCAATAGCACTATCGTTAGTGAGTGCTGTACTGTATTTTATATATTATTTTGTAATAGTATAGATATCTTATCAATATTTGTATTTTGTACTATTGTTAATGTCTTGTCATGTTGCAAATTTGATTTTAAATAATATTTTAACATTTAACATGTAGTTTCTTTATTCATGCAGAGTTTAGTAAAAAAATTACCAGAACGTCCCGGACTTCCCAAACTTGACTAATTCCTTTAACGTGACGATAGTGCGTTGTTATATGTGCGATTAGTTTGCTTGGGAAACAGATTAACTTGCTCATGTAGTAATGTACACCCTATGTGGTGGATTGTGTTCTTTTATTTAATAATTTTCATTTTAGTAAGCGTTGTTTCCACATAGCGATTTTGATAATTTAATTTGACTTTATATTGTCCTTGTCCCAGTTTTGGTTTGTTTGGTTTGCAAGTTTTACATTTTAATTTGAAGTCAGGATGCATAATCTTTGATATAGTCTAACTAGGAGACTGACTAATAAACACTCTCTGTGAACACTTATACATGCACTCGCGTACCCAGCTAATAACAACACATAAAATAAGATCTGATTGAGTGTTCACTGGAATCTACGTATAATGTGCATGTATATATCCCGAACGAATATGTGTATAGTTCTTATACGGAATATAGGAAACTATATTCCAAGAATTATATATATATATATCAAACCACGTATAGAGTTTGTTCTGTTCTCTAAAAACGAGTGACGATGGCTAGGAGAAGGAGAGAATTAATAATCCTAAGATAACGTTAAATGTAACACTAACATTTCTTATATAACCCTTCGCAAATAATCATCAAAACACTTTATCGAACGAGAGGCACTTAATTGGATTCAGGGAGAGAAGTAGGAGCCCATGAGAGATCTGGTCACACGTGGCCACTGAGTCCGTTGTCCGCTCCTGTTGACACCAGGTAGGTAGGTCTTCTTCACACACTCTCACTAGAATATGCACTTTCTAGCTCGCCTATACCACTTCTTCGGGATCACTTATCACAGCCACTTGTAAATACTTTTAAGGGGATTCTGGTTAACCCCTACGGAATTATGTTCCGAATCGAATGTTCCAGCTATTAAGCACGTTCGCCCCGAGAGGAGTGGTACCCGAAAGAGGATTCGATTTTGCCTACCAAATTCTTGGCTCAGGCAGGTAATGTTCCGTTTTAATTCAGGTGTCTGGTTGGGGTGTTTCGGAATATGAGAGGCATGAGAATTATAGTTTTTTATTATTGCTGAGGTTATTTAGGTTATAAAGGTGAACACATTCTTTATTTATTAAAATTAGATGGATGGATGAAGGAGCTTTGATGTATGAGTGATAATTGAATTACAGTTTTGGATGTCTACAGGAATTTGGCACGTTATATGGAATGGATTTATTATGAGGGGGAATATGAGGATTGTATTTGTTTATTCCCTTAGTAGTTGTAGTTGTAGGTATTATACTCTGGTTGAATATGCGGGAATTGAGGAGGTTGGTGCCATAGTCACATAAACATTTCTTCATCGTAGTCCAGATCTGGCTCGGCCAGGGAATTCTCACCTCGGGCAGGGAGCGGCCATTTTTGACACTGCGGTTGGAGGTGATTAAGGTGAGGGAGCGGCCCGTGTTGGCCCACACAGGTAGTAGGGCTTTGTTTACCTTGAGGCTGGTGGTGGGGGAACTTATGCATTTGTCTCTCTCTGTATTGGATGGAAGCAATGCGGCATTGTGATGGTTGTTGATTTTCCGAGTACGGGAGCAGGTTCTGGTGGTGTATTGGCTCATCATGTTCGAGCCCCGTCATCTCACTATACCCATTATTTTTTACAGTGTGTCCATATCTGATTGTTTTTTTAATGTCTCCAAGCTCGGGACCAAGGATATTATAAAAAAGGATGGGAAAGTGCGATGACACAGTTTTGATAATAGTGATCTGCGTGCACGAGAGATGGTAGCACGATCGCAAGAGAACATGAGAGGGTACCAAATAATTCATAATATTCCCTACCTTGTACTACAAACGCTATGAATAAGAAATTCATCGATAACCACAGACTCCGTAAACATGACAGAGTTCAATAGACATATTTAAGAACATCACAAAATTGTGGTCATTATGAGGATGTTCGGAGTTGAGTCTCCTGTACCGCCGCCATTGTTGTTGTTAGACTCGGAGTTGCCAACATCAAACAAGCTGGGATCTCTCCCTAACAGAATATCCCTAAATGTTATGATTATACCCTAACCTATGATTTCCGTCAAAATGTCCAGTTTACATATACTTTTACAATTTAACATCGACATAAAATGTAACTAATAATTTAGATTTGTAATGACCGTTTTATTCTTGTGTTGCTTGGAGTTACACTTGCATCATATATATGTATATTTATATATAGTATAAGTATATTTACTTCTTTCTCTCTTGCCTTCTATATCTATTTTTTCTAAATAATTCACAAGTGTTTTTACCCATATTATTTAACTCTCAAAGACGTTCCCTCCTTAATCTAACGCCCCCTCATTACGCGGAAGTTTCCCTAACTATGGGAAAACTGCAGACTAGCCAGGCGAGCAGATATCAAGGGGTATCTAATAAGGACAAACTACTGATGTCTTTTGGTTGTATGCCCCACGACAGTGGTGCTACTAAATTCCTAACACGCACGCGGAACTGACCGTGTGACGTTACGCTTTCATCTATTTTTCATCTATCCTCCTTGCTCGGGACTGCTGGCATTTCAGTAGCCATAACTCTCATGATGCTCCGAGGTTATCGAATGAAGCTATCAAGATTTTGGTTGTTTAATATGCTTTTGTTGCACTAGATGGCAGCAGGGGGAGATTGTAGGCACCAATCGATCAGGGCTAGACCCAGGTGAGGTTATAGGCATGTGATAAAGAGTCGCTGGAACTCCTGTTTCATTTGCTTGGCCTCTCTTACTGATTTTCTTTGTGCCTCATTTACACTGAGAGCAATCCAGCTAGCTCTCACAAACACCTCCTCCTCCTATCCACTTCACTACACTAAACAT
The DNA here is from genome assembly GCA_032716605.1 of Paralithodes platypus. Lineage (NCBI taxonomy): Eukaryota > Metazoa > Arthropoda > Malacostraca > Decapoda > Lithodidae > Paralithodes > Paralithodes platypus. The sequence goes on along the minus strand of CM064574.1, from coordinate 9,329,284 downwards.
GCACACCACACTTCATTCCTCCACACCAAAATTAAAAAAACACAAAATGATGAATTTTAGCCCAGCCTCGGAGTCCCCAGGGGGGGGGACCATAAATGCCCCCTCACCCGACCGACCATCCCCTGACGACCCCACACAATTACCTGGACCTCGGCCTGTTACTCTTTCTATTAATTTCTGCAACATTCGCGGACTTTCCTCTAACTTTCACTCTGTTGAGCACCATCTCTCCTCCTACAAACCTGATCTTCTCTTCCTCACCGAAACCCAGGTGTCTGTAGCAACATCCAGCAACCCCTTCTCTGTATCCTCCTACTTTCTCTATCCTAGTTTCAAAGCCAAAGGCGGATGTTGTGCATATGTGCACAACAAACTCACTTGCTCTCGTGTTCCCGATTTCGACTCCTCTGAATTCTCAACTTTATGGCTCAAACTTTCCTGTCATTCTCTTACTAAATATTTCTGTGCTGTCTATCTTTCCCCTAACTCTACCAACTTTCCTAAATTCTTTGACTATCTAAACTCTACAGTGGAACACATTCTATCCATTTCTCCTTTCTCAGAAATCTCCATCTTAGGAGATTTCAACGTTCACCACCGCCAATGGCTCTCCTCTCACACTACTGATCCACCTGGTGAACAAGCCTACGTTTTTTCTATCATAAATGACCTAGAGCAGTTAGTTCAGCAACCCACCCGTATCCCGGATCGCATCGGAGATCGGCCCAACATTCTTGACCTGTTTCTAACTTCTAACCCTTCTTCTTATACTGTCGATCTTTTCTCTCCTTTGGGCTCCTCCGACCATAAACTTATCTCTGTCACCTGTCCTATCTCTCCAGTACAGCCACCCGATCTTCCTAGCCGGCGGCGCTTGTGGTACTTTGGCGCTGCCGACTGGGAGGCTCTTCGGCAGTACTTCTTTGATTTCCCATGGAATGATTTCTGCTTCCATGGCCGAGGACCCTCGGAGAGTGCTGAACGCATTACCGAGGTAATCCTATCGGGCATGGAAGCATACATTCCATTCTCTTTCTCTCAGACTAATGCTAAAAAATCTTGGTTTACTCACGCCTGTTCTACTGCTGTCCGCAATAAGGAGGAAGCATTCAAATGGTACCGACGCCTTAAAACTCAAGACTCTCATTCTTCATATGTTTCTGCCCGGAATCAAGCCAAATCTGTTCTTCGACTTGCCAAACACTCTTTCATCAATAATAAATGCACTGAACTATCCAACTCTAGCTCTTCCCAAGCTTTCTGGCATCTAGCCAAAAACCTCTCCAACAATTTCTCTTCCTCGTCTTTCCCTCCCCTTTCCCACTCTGATGGCACAACCATCACTTCTTCCTCTGACAAAGCTAAACTCTTCGCTCAAACTTTTGCTAGAAACTCCACCTTGGATGATTCCGGTGCTATTCCTCCCTCTCCGCCCTCCTCTCTCTTACTTATGCCTAATATCCTAATCTCTTCTAAAGATGTACTTTCTACCCTCTCTGGGCTTAACACTAATAAGGCGTACGGTCCGGACGGTGTTCCTCCTGTTGTTCTCAAAAACTGTGCTTCCGTGCTGACTCCCTGCCTAGGCAAACTCTTTCGTCTCTGTCTATCCTCTAACGTCTTCCCTTCATGCTGGAAGTTTGCTCACATTCAACCTGTCCCAAAGAAGGGTGACCGCTCTCAACCCTCCAACTATCGTCCAATTGCTCTTATCTCTTGTCTTTCTAAAGTTTTTGAAACTATTCTTGCTTCCAAATTTCTTAAGCATTTCTCTTCTCATAATCTGCTCTCAGATCGCCAGTATGGCTTCCTTAAGGGTCGCTCTACTGGTGATCTTCTTTCATATCTTACTAACTCTTGGTCATCCTCCTTTCGGGACTTCGGTGAGACTTTTTCTATTGCACTAGACATATCAAAAGCCTTCGATAGAGTCTGGCATAAATCTTTAATTTCTAAACTACCCTCCTTCGGTTTCTATCCCTCCATCTGTGCCTTTGTCTCTAATTTCCTTTCCGGCCATTCCATAGCTGCGGTTGTGGACGGCCATTGTTCACTTCCTCACCCTATAAACTCCGGTGTTCCTCAGGGCTCTGTCCTATCTCCTATTCTCTTTCTAATTTTTATAAATGATCTCCTTAACTGTACCTTAATTCCCATCCATTCATACGCAGACGACTCAACCTTACACTACTCCATTAGTTTTTCAGAACGCCCCAGCCAGCAATCCCTCAACGACAAACGTAATGAAGCCATAGAACTCTTAAATTCTGATCTAAATACTATTTCCAATTGGGGCAGAGAAAACCTTGTTAACTTTAATGCTTCCAAAACCCAATTTCTCCATCTATCTACCCGTCAGGATCTCCCAGCGGACTATCCCTTATTCTTCAACAATACAAAAATCAACCCTTCATCTTCTCTCAATATTCTTGGTGTCTCTTTTTCTTCTGCTCTCATTTGGAAGGACCATATTACCAGTCTTGCTAAGGCAGCCTCCCAGAAGCTGGGTGTGCTCAACCGCCTTAGGGGGTTCTTTTCCCCTGCACAGCTTCTTGCTCTGTACAGGGGCATAGTGCGCCCTTGTATTGAGTATTGTTCACATGTGTGGGGAGGTTCCTCTCACACCGCTCTCCTAGACAAAGTTGAAAGGAAGGCCTTTCGTATCATTAACTCCCGTCCACTCACCAACTCTCTGCAATCTCTCTCTCTCCGCCGCAATGTTGCATCTCTCTCGCTATTCTATCGCTACTATAATAATCAGTGTTCCTCAGAGCTATCCCAGTGCATACCACCTCCTTTACGTAGGGCACGTGGTACCCGTCTTGCAACTCAATCCCACCCCTACTCTGTGCAACTCTCCAACCCAAGAGTGAAACGTTACTCTCAAACTTTCTTCTACTCAACATCTGAGCTCTGGAACTCTCTCCCAGAATCAGTCTTTCCCTCTTCCTATGACTTAAATTGCTTCAAACTCAGTGTGTCCAGGCATTTTGGCTCGAACGTCCCTTGATTTTGGCCCTGTCACTCTTTCAACTATGGGGGAGGCACTCGCTATAGGCAGTTATGCCTTTTGCCTCCCTCAATCACATAGAAAAAAAAAAAAACAAAAAAAACATGGTTTACATACATGGGAGGGGATGTACGCAGCTGCATACCTTACCCTCTACGCATGCGCGAAAATGTAAGCCTCCCTTGGCCCCACCCCCCGTTCCCCGCGTTTAAATAAACCCTTCAAACCGCTCCTGCCAGCTCGCTCTGTAGTACAGTCACTAGAGCTCCCGCTAGGCATCCAGAAATCCAGTGTTCGATCCCACTCTAAGTTTAGTATATTTTTATATTTTTATTTTGTTATTTGTGTTATATTATATTATATTAGGGTTAGGTTAGGTTAGGTTAATCTAATCTAATATAATATAATATTTGTAAATTTTCGGCAGTGGGCGGGGCCTGGGGTAAGGTATGCGGCTGCGTACAGACCCTCCCTAAATACATCACACAGATGATGCCAAAGGAGTGATGCTATATCGTCGTAAAAGCATCTTGGAATGCTGTGAGTTGAGATGATATACAGGGTATTGTCATGACGTGTTGGTACAACCAAGATATTGTAGAACTGCTGGAACACAGAGATCATCTCACAAAAACAACGGCAGATTGGCAAAGGCTTGAATTTGGGAACGTATGGTCTGAATTCGGTAACTCTATCCACTCGGCTATGACGATTTGAAAATGAAATTTATTGTGAATTAGGAGAGTCAAGTTACTCAAGTATATGAAGCAGAGAATTAGTAGTATTTTTATATTCTGCAAATGGGTGTCAGGAAATTGGCTGCATAAGGGATGAAATTCTGGCTATTATTAGACAATTTTATAAAGTGATGGTAGGGTTTGTGAGAGTCAGCGGTTTAATTGACACATACGTTATGCCTTTAATAGTGAGAGATTCTTCTTAAGTAGCATGAGTCGCCCAAGGATGACCAGACAAAATATGTGAAATATTGTTACAGATAGCCTACTCTTCGGGTAAACACTAGCTCACCCAATGTCTTGAGGGATAATTCTGGTGTGTTTTAATTGTTTTTGATGGTTTTGATTGTGCTTGCCATTTTCGAGCAATTTGTATTTACCTGCCTTCTAGTTAAAAAATAAATAAATAATATTATATATATACTGTATATATATATATATACAGTATATATATATATATATATATATTTGTGTTTTTATATAATTATATATATATATATATATATATATATATATATATATATATATATATATATATATATATATATATAGAGAGAGAGAGAGAGAGAGAGTGAAGGTGTGGTTGAGTGGTCTTGCCACTGGATTGGTAATCCAATGGACCTTGGTTCGAATCCCGATATGTCAATGGGAAGATATTATTGGGATGGAATTTGTGCTGTATCTAGTATCAGTACATTATCACAGAGCCCACCGAAACGCCAAATAAATACCTTCATTGTTCCCTGATTAAATAGCACTGTATGAATATTCCCATATTCAAAATATGTTATTTCATTGCTCAAGAGGTGGCGTTCTGAGAGTGAGGGTCCGAGTTTAGGAGGTGAGACAGTGCTGCACTAGAGCGAGGCAGCTTCAGAGATGGGGCTGCTTCGAGTCGTGAGTGGGCACCTAAGCCCCATGCATCATGCGAAGGCAAGATGGCAGGGGCTGGTTGCAGCTTAAAAAGTGCTTCACATGTCTCACCCCCTAGACTGGAACGAGACCTCACAGGCTTCACCGTTCAATGTACAACGGTTGAATGTACAGTCTCTCAGCCTATGCCCGAGAGGGAGTAGTTGGAATAAAAAATAAAAAATAAAATAAAATATATATATATACGGTATATATATATATATATATATATATATATATATATATATATATATATATAAAAGTCTCTCTAAACCCCTACAGCTAAAACACGACCCTTCAGACACACTTCAAGCTAATTTAGTACATTTTTCGGTAGAAAAATATCCCGGTCGAAGGCCAGGACATTATGTACTATGGGGTGTTCAAGGAACTGCTGTTTTTCTCCTCTTAGTTCACCTCTAAAACCATTATTGCAATTTAAAATAAAAAACTTGATTGTAAACAAAATTATTTGTATATATACAGTACATCATTAATTTCATTGGGGGGTTAATGTTGTTAATTACGCTAATAATTATACATTTCAATAGATTTCCTTCACTAATTATAGTTTGTTGAGTGTAAGGAATGGAAGGTATGCGGGAAGGGGTCACTTACCAGAAGATTGACAGGAAACTAATACAAAATTTGTCTCGAAATTTCAATTTGCTTAACCCGACAAAATCGATAGGCCTCATGGAAGTTTCTGTAAGCAGATGCGATAGGCCACACAGAAAAATGCATCTATAAAAAAAATAAAAAATAAATATGCCCCACAGGCAATTTAATGAAGCAATATGTGATTAGGTAACATTTTCACCCTCTAGTACTTCCTTCCTCTCCCCAACATGTGTCCCACCTCCCCCCCCTTTCTCTCCCCATTTCCCCCCTCCTCAATTATTGGCTATTTTTCTTCATATTCGTCATTCCTTCCATATTTCTGAACAAAATTTGTTGAATAACAGTCCTCCACACCCCCTTCCCCCTTTCACATGCGAGAGAGATAACTAACAGAGCTCAGTGCCTCCGGTGACCTTGCTGAGGTAGGATGTGGCGCTCGGTCTCTCCCGCCTCCATCCCTCCCCTTCCACCACAAATATATATTATTTACTAGATATTTGCTGTTTACACCTATTTTCTGGTCTTCACTTTCACATGTTCATCATAATAAGTAAAATATACACACATGGAGCAGAAATAATGCTTTATATGATGAATGTACCAAATTATGTCAGCATCAAACGTATTTTTTTTGCATATGTAGGCTAAATACTCGGGTTAAATAGTTTGACTAAATATGGATATCTATGTTCAGTAATGGATGGGTTCCGAGAGGGCGTGACGTGTAGCATCTGTCGGGAAGTGTACCAGGGAGCTGTTAAGGAACCGCTCACCCTCCCCTGCGGCCACACCTTCTGTCGTCCCTGTCTAATTCACGTGGAGGCCAATGAGCAGATTATCCCGATACTTGCTCCTGCTGCCTCCTCCGCCGCTGATGTGGTCAGCAGGTACGATCCAGTTGGGATAGAGGGCGAGTTTCTGTGCCCCGCCTGTAAGCGGGACATCAACGTACAGGTGAAGCAGCTCTCAGTCAACCACTCCATTCTCAACATGGCTTCATCATACAGCAGCACCGAGGTAATACCAGTGAGGATTTTGTATTATATGGTAATCTTGCTTGTAATATAATAAACAAGAATAATGGAACACTATTTTCTATACTGATCAATTGTTATATACATTACTTTCAAGATGCCTAATACTAGAAACGGCATCATAGAGTCCATGTCTATATAATAAGCTTGAATCCTCTCTTATAAGGGGCATCTCTTTCTCAATCCACTTAATAAGTTAATGATTTACTCATTCATACATTAGAAGTTTGATTTTGCAGTGGATTCAATTATGAAATGATCATGAAGAAAGCTTTCCTATTATTGCCATATTGAACATAATAACTGTTAGTAATGTTCCACATACTACAACACTGATCTGTTAACAATATGATTGTTTTGGCAGAGGACCGTTAAGCTTATGCATAATAGATTATTATTATTATTATTTTGTATTGAGCCTGACAGCTGCAGGGATCATGGTGACGCTCTCCGGTACTGGTGCTGCAGCTGTGAGTGTCAACTGTGTAGCTTGTGTCTGTACTCTGGCCACCCCAAGGGCCACACCGTCCAGCTGGCCAACATATACATCCAGGACAAGAAGACCCACCTCCAGACTGACATTAAACTAATGAGCACGAAGATGGAAGGGCAGCTAGAAGTGGTGCGAAGGAAGTTTATGAGGCAGGTTGAAGGTTTGGGAGACTTGTGTGAGAGCAGCGACACTGTCCACCATGCTCACTGTCACCTCAGCCAACTCCACCAGCAGGTCAGGAGCGCCCCCACCATTGCCATGATCAAGGAGGTTGGTAAAAAAATGGAAGAGTTCAAACCAACAGTTGAAGAACTTACTTCTGGAGTTACGTCTATCAAGGGATGTAACCCTACAGTAAAAAATGAGACTGAGCCTAGCAGTGAAGAATCTCTTATGCCTGACAATAATGAGAAGGGAAACAAAAGTGAACCTGTGAGCTTACCACAAACTTTAGAGAAGACATCTGACAGGCTGGTGAGGACGAGCCGCCTGGAGTATAAGAATGGACAACTGCTTATGCACGGCTTCTCGCTTCATTCTGATGCTCGCATATATATGCAGGTATATTGAACTGTATGCAAACCCAGATTCAAAAGTTGACAACTTTGATGATAAACTGTATGGTCTCAATAATTATGATACAGTATTGCCTTATTAGTCCTTAACCGTTTTGTTTCCAATCTCCACCTGTCGAATGGAAGTTAATGCGTTTCTCTGTAGATATAAAAATAGTTCTCAGTAAGGCTGTTGCAGAACTTTTGAATATGGGTGTTCAGGCACATTTTACTCTTTGTATAGAAATGATCCCAACATATAACCATCTATGAATTTTGAAAATGTTTAAACATGTGCATGCATGTGTGGGACTCTACAATTCTTTAATATATTCCAATAATTTTTCATAACTTGAATACATTTTTGTAGCAATATATATATATATATATATATGTATATATAATATCTTGGAATGAACTAGAATGTACAAATTATCAACATCCGCTTGAAAGGATTAAACCTGCATGTTACATACAATACAATCTGTATACTTTTTTTTCTTCCAGGCGCCATGTGAGGTGTTCCTGGAACTGGGTGTTGGAGGTCAGTGTCTGGGTCAGGTCAACATCCGCCTGTGGTGCCACATGCAACGGGCACAACAGTTCATGGCACTTTGTCTGGGCACTCTTGGGTCATCTATTAGTGGAGCCAAGGCAACAGAAATGTTTACTCAAAACCAGCTGGCAGAGAGCCTTGTCTTCATGCACTACATCGATGCTAGCACCAACCTGAGCAAGAAACCACTTCTCTCTGATCTCGAGCAAGAATCCAGTTATGCAAAACCCATTACAGAAGGTTTGGTAATGCAATGTAGCAAGCGTTACATGGCTTCCAGAGGCAGCTACAAGGATTATAAGGATCTAAATTACCTTACTTTGGTTATCTGCACAAAAGATGAAACGAGTAAGAATGCCGAATGTCCCTTCGGAGAGGTGGTGAGGGGACTGGAGGTAGTAAAAGCCTCTGTCAACCACCACCCGGTCAGTGAAGTTACGATCACACAGTGCGGCATGGTCCTCCCACCGATCAGTAAATACCCTGCTTAGAGACGTCACAAATCTGGTTTTAGGATGATGGTCTATGAGAGGGTCTGTTAAAATTCATGTAAATCTCAACCTTTTAAAACAGTGCTTCCTGGGACATGGTGGCAATTTCGCCACTCCATTGGATAGCTTCAGCAATTATTGATTTTGGGTCTCGACTCTATTCAGAAATAGAGTACTGACAAATGTGGTGAGTAAACATCCTCCTCCGTAGATGTAAATAATATAGAGGAGTGAGATAAGGTTTTGATCTAGTGCCTTCACTTTGAACTTTTACATTTAAAAAATATCCCTTAGGTTAATTTCTACGGTGACAGGCCTTTATATGCCCAACTTAATACTGTAATTTAAGTTTTCATATAATTTAATCAACAATAAATGTCAGTAATCATTTATGAATTCTGCAGCAAAATATTGCAGATAGAAATCTGTAATGGTGATTTCAATTTTTGATGAGATATTGGAAGCTTATTTATTAAAGTTAATTTACGAATAATTGTGTAAGCAATAATGTCTTCAACGTAACAAAACAGTATAAGAAATCTGTAATTTATGTAACCTCTTAACCCTCTCACTCACGCTAAAGTTTTTTAGTAAGTAATTACCACTAATAGCGCTTGAGCACTATTTGCACTACCGTGAGACAGTACACGTATGTTATCGTTCTATTTTAACCCACAACCATCTCTCTACATGCAATGTGGTATACATTGAAAGATTGAACAAAATCCATTCTATTATAAAGTCGGAAAAAATCCCGTAAAGTACGATTCATCACATTGAAGATGGCTATATAAGAAATATTTAATAGTTTTTCCGAGGTTACACCTATTTAATTTCGCTATATGCTGAGCAATACAATGTTTGTATATGAAACATGAAGCATTTTATATGCTCATTCCGAATGTTTCATCAGAATATATTTATCGTCAATAATTGTTATTATATGAATAAAATAAAATTGGTACTTGGCAATTAAGAATTATCCATTAGTAACCATATTTATTCTATATAGATTTTGAGCAACAAGAATTATATTTACAACAATCTACTATATCTAAATAGAATGAGAAAAGACAAATCTATAATATTACAGTAGCAAATTACATTTTTTGTTTAGATAATCATTGATAAGAGTGATGCAGACTAATTTTTAAACATGTTTTTCTAATGTTATTCAACTTTGCATCGTTTTAAATCAAAGTTTTGAGTGACAACAACAAGTGTGTATATATGAAATAACAAGTATTTTGCGAGCACTTTCTAAAAATCCAAAAATAATTTGTCAATCGTCAGTAGTTAATATATATGAATATAACAAAAGAGTATACCCTCGCAGTTCTTGCACTCATACAACTGTACACCATTCTTGGTTTACGTTTTTCTGAGGTGTTTTAAATGTATAAATTATAGTGATACATATAGGTCATTGTATGAAAAAGAGAACAAAATAAAACCGTCATCACTACTAGTAAAATTTTATTTTATATAAATATTTACATAAAATTTGGAGCGGGTGGCTAGGAATCCTCCTCCCATTGTAAATTCACCTACTACACGAGACAGAGATAGGGGGAGGGAATGGGAAAGTGGTCCCAGACTCTAAGAATTGGAACTTTAAATATGGTTTCTGTTCGGCTCTGTCTCGAGTCGGCCACCCCCAGCTATGGGGTATTGTGCCTGAGTATATACACATATACACATTTATAAATACGCATTCCTCAGGAATATTTTCTAACACTTGTAGCCGTCTAAATTTAAAACAAGTGATATTGGACACTAATATCAGCTTACACTATTATTATATGTATAGCTACAGTTGGCTATATAATAATGTAGTCAATTAATTTAACTCCCAACACCAAACATCTCCCAATGAAATTAATGAAAGCATGTGATCCTACCAGGATTCGAGCCTGGGTTACCACATACAGATCTTAAACACTCAAACCATTATACCATCAAGATAGTTATAAAGGATAAGTACATGACTACGATTTTATATCCATTTATCGAATACTGAATATCAATCTAATCATGTACTCAGACCCAACTGCTCACTGAATAGCCTAATGTTTTAAATTAAAGGAAAGCACATTTTAGGGGCACATATCTCTAAGGACCGACCTCGCTATGAAATGTTCCTGAACCTATAGGAATAATCTAATATTTTATTTTCACTCCCAACACCAAACAAAAACAATTCTAAGATTCACAACCCTATCATAAAGTATCTTAGCTACACTTACCCATTGTCCAGATACAATTTCCACTATGTTTAAGGGGGTAGTACTCGCTTTTTCTGGACCCCCTTCTCCCTCATGTTTAGCATATTATTTTTGAGGTTTTAAGACGTTAGTTCCGTTAGTTTGGCGATTTTGCGACCTTTCGCCTAATTTTTGTTATCAATATTAAGACCTTTCGTGCCCTTTAGGTGTCGATTTTTTCCTGGCGAGCGATACCGAGCCTCTAATTTTAGAAGGAACCGGCAAAATGTACAAATTTATCTTGAAAGGGGGTCTATGGAGTGTTTTTCAAAGCTTGATGGAGGTCTAGCGAGGAAACTAAAAAATATATAAATAAATAAATATATAGACCAAAAACCAAGCACTACCCCCTTGAAGGAGCCCCTAACCACACCGCACCGATCTACTAATGGCAGAGGCTTATGCTGGGGTCACACATTCACGTATATGCTCCCGTATGCTCCCGTACGAAGGTTTATTGGTAGTTGGCAACCGAATACGTAAAACGTAAGGGCTTAGTACGCAAAACGTAAATTAAATTGTGTCTAGTCGTGGGGGTTGGTACGCATGGCGGGAGTAGCCACGCTGGTCGGGGAGGTGGTTGGTGCGGCCAAGGCCGCCCGGTATGTTTTGGATTTCAAATCAGATACGGGGCTCGCGCTCACGTATGTCAAAAGTCGGGAAATCTTACGTCTGACCAGGCGAGCTGCTACGTCTGACGGGAGCAGCCCCGTCAGACGTAGCTGCTCGCCCGGTCAGACGTAAGCTGCTCCCGTCAATCGTCAATCGTAAAATATTCCCGTCAAACGGGAAAGTTTACATTTGTCCGGGCGCATCTGGCAGCCCCGCCGCACTGCGGGTTGGCGGGGAAAACGCGGCACCGTTGTATGGGGGTATATAAGGACCAGCGGGGAGGGGGGGGGGGGGGGGGGGAGAGAAACACTCCAGTCACACCTCTCACCACACCGGAGCAGCAACCAACGTATATATACACACGTCCTCGCCGAAAATAAATCGTAGCAGCGAAACGATTGCACCTATGGCTTTCGTATTTTTACACATGTACCTTACCCTTTAGGCTACCCACCACAAAAATCCCAAATCCCTCCTCCAACCCACTCACTGACTGTCGGTCCCGTCAGAAGGAAAAAAAAGGAAAATCTGTGGCGGCGAAACGACTGCACCAATCGGTTCCATATTTGTGTGACAAGTCCCTTACCCTTCTGCCTTCCCCCCACCACACCCCCAACCGCCTCCCACCACCCACTTCTAGCGTATCCGTACGAAGAAAAGGAAAAAAAGGAAAATCCGTGGTGGCGAAACTACCTCACCAAACGTCTTCATATGTGTAACACAAGTCAATTACCCTTCTACCTTCCCCCCACCAACCCGAAAAACACCCTCCCACCACCCTCCCACCCATACATTCCGATACCATAAAAGTCTCTGTAGTCTATAGTGTCTTTTCAGCTACTTTCGGGACCATCGGGGACCTGATTTCTGGCGAGGAGGGGAGTGTTTTTTTTACCATTATCCTTCCTTTCTCGCCCAACTTGATAGATTTAGCAAAAAAAAAAAAAAAAAAAAATAAAAAAAAATCTGGCACTGGCAGAAGCACACCGTCAAAATTGGCTGGCACTCAGCGGGTTAAAGGTTACAAGGATGAATGGTCTCTCCTCTTGCTCCTTTCCTTCTTCTCTTGTTCCTCTTGATAGATGAAGTTTGCTATTGCAAGTAGTTCCAAGATTTCGATGTAGGAAAGGATCCATTGCATTAGCCGCGTGTTATGCCTGTTCTCCGGTTTTATTAGGGAGTTCACAAAATTGAACTCCTCCAGGATGAATTCCGCGATGTTGTTCATGGTGCCGATGAAGGAATGGGAATGGTGTGGCCATTCCTGCCCTTTTGTAGTTCCCAGATTCCAACCCAGACCTACGTGGTTGACAAAGACTGTCTTTGTCTGTGTTTGGACAGGCAGGGTGTGCCTACGCCTGTCCGGAAACGGTCCACGTAAGTCCTAAACACTCCCAAGAAGTACGGCCTCAGCGACGCAGGTCTTGTGGGGGCGTGGCCATGGGCGTGGCCTGTGTTCCCGGAAATCGGGCAGCCCAGGCGGACTAACGGGGACATGCTTACGCAAGTCGCAACCACGTACGTAGTTCCATACGACTACATTACGTCTGACGTAACACTGGCCCCGTCACGGTACGTCTGTCGGGAAGTGCAATAGTCGTGCTCTATACGGGCGTACACGGCCGGACTACGCCCGTCAGAACACAAAATTGGCGATTACGCCTGACGGGAGCTGTCGGGAGCGATATACGTGAATGTGTGACCCCAGCATTACTGAGGACCGAAGGCCTACGGTGGAGGTCTGTTGAAAGTTTGCTCTGCTGCTACCAAAACTTATAGTAGCCCTATTTTGACGCAATTGGAGTATAGTTCTTCATTCAATTGCGTGCCCGTTCATTTTGAGACACCTTTACTGAATATGCGACTTGCCTATCCACACGTGAGAGAGTTAAATGTTATATTTATCAGTGTTACTCTGTCTACCACTATAGCCTTATACGGTGGAAAACGCTATTTCCAAGAGTGGTGAGAAAGATTTGACTCATGAAAACCAAACGGGACAATCACAATGAAAAACCTTCAAGATGTACAGTCACCCGCATAAATATACCATTCAATGCAAGTAAACCACCTTAAAATTATATGAGAGGTGTAATAACGGTTCCTATAATAATAATTGAATCTAAAAAAACATAATAATGTAATATTTTTCTACCGAAAAATGTACAAATTTATCTTGAAAGGGTGTCTAGGGGGTGTTTTTCTAAGTTCGATGGAGGTCTAGCGAGGAAACAAAAACATATTAATAAATAAACATATAGACCACAAACCAAGCACTACCCCCTTCAAAAACATCTAACTTAAGAATAGAAAGATAAATAAACATTAAGGGGAGGTTTTTAGTTTGGTCCCTAGATATCCATCAAGCTTAAGATTACACCCCCTTGAGCCCCTTTCAAGATAAATTTGTACATTTTTCGGTAGAAAAATTTCCCGGCTGAAAGCCGGTTCCTCTTAAATAACAGGCTCGCTATCGTTCGCTAGGATAAAATCGACACCTAAATGGCACGAAAGGTCTTAAAATTGACAGAAATGGGTCGAAAGTTCTTAAAATCGTCAAAATAATGGGGCGAACGTCTTAAAATTAGAAAAGCAATGGGGCTAAACATGAGGGAGAAAGGAGTCAAGAAAAAAATCCCTCAAGTGGAAATCTCCCCTTAATATACACAGTAATCTTATATACCTTCGCCATACCTTTTATATGCTTGATGTTTGAGAGGGTTACTGCAAGGTTTATCTAAGTTAACCCGGCCCTGTGTACCGGCACCGTCCTTTTAACTTTATTCTGGCTACTATTCGACGATTTTATTCAGTTTAAAAAGGGTCTCCAACCAATTAACAGGCTTCGAACTATCTCATAAAAGGTCCTCCAACAATTAACAGGCTTCGAACTGTTTCATAAAAGGTCCTCCAACAATTAACAGGCTTCGAACTATCTCATAAAACGTCCTCCAACAATTAACAGGCTTCGAACTATCTCATAAAAGGTCCTCCAACAATTAACAGGCTTCGAACTATCTCATAAAAGGTCCTCCAACAATTAACAGGCTTCGAACTATCTCATAAAAGGTCCTCCAACAATTAACAGGCTTCGAACTATCTCATAAAAGGTCCTCCAACAATTAACAGGCTTCGAACTATCTCATAAAAGGTCCTCCAACAATTAACAGGCTTCGAACTATCTCATAAAAGGTCCTCCAACAATTAACAGGCTTCGAACTATCTCATAAAAGGTCCTCCAACAATTAACAGGCTTCGAACTATCTCATAAAAGTCCTCCAACAATTAACAGGCTTCGAACTATCTCATAAAAGGTCCTCCAACAATTAACAGGCTTCGAACTATCTCATAAAAGGTCCTCCAACAATTAACAGGCTTCGAACTATCTCATAAAAGGTCCTCCAACAATTAACAGGCTTCGAACTATCTCATAAAAGGTCCTCCAACAATTAACAGGCTTCGAACTATCTCATAAAAGGTCCTCCAACAATTAACAGGCTTCGAACTATCTCATTTAACCTCTTTTACTACCACAGATCCTTCTTAACCTGCACAAAATCATCTAAATGTAGCTAAAAAAAAAAAAAAAAAAAAACGACGACGGTACAGAAGGGGTTAATGGACGATGAGTGTGACCAACCCGTAACTACCCAAGAGTAAAGTTAAAGGGGGAGGTAGTCGCTTTTTCTGAACCCCCTTCTCCCTCATTTTAACCCTATTAGTATTCAGATTTTTAGATGTTTGCCCCATTAGTTTGCCGATTTTCAGACCTTTCGCCCAATTTCTTTTGACAATATTAAGACCCCTTTCATGCCGTTTAGGTGTCGATTTCTTCCTGGCGAGCGATAGCGAGTCTGTAATTTTTGGAGAGGTATACTGTACAGAATATTACCATGGGTATACCGATGGTGATTTACCTTGCTGACCGTGTATTAACTGCTTCCGTACCGGCGACGTCTTCTTAAGGGAAGGTTTTTAGTTAGTTCGCTAGACCTCCATCAAGCTTAACATTCCAGCCCCTAGACCCCCTTTCAAGATAAATTTGTACATTTTTCGGTAGAAAAATGTCCCGGCCGAAGGCCGGTTCCTCTTAAATTACAGGCTCGCTATTACTCGCCAGGAAAAAATCGACACCTAAATGGCACGAAAAGTCTTAAAATTGACAGAAATGGGGCGAAAGTTCTTAAAATCGTCAAAATAATGGGGCAAACGTCTTAAAATTAGAAACACAATGAGGCCAAACATGAGGGAGAAAGGAGTCAAGAAAAAAGTCCCTCAAGTGGAAATCTCCCCTTAACTCCTTCTTCTGTACCGGCTACGTCTTCTTCAGTTTACTCTGGCTATAGTTAGACGATGTGTGCAGTTAAAGAATGATCTGCAGTGGTAGACAGGGTTAGCGAGATCGTTCGAAGCCTGTTAATAGCTGGATATGTTAATTAAGCATGACAGTTTTGTGATTTTCAGATGTTCGTTCCATCAGTTTGGCGATTTTGAGACCTTTCGCCCTATTTCTTTGTCAATATTAAGACCTTTTGTGCCATTTAGGTGTCGATTACTTACTGGCGAGCGATAGCGATCCTGTAATTTTAGAAGGAATCAGCCTTCGGCTGGGACATTTTTCTACCGAAAAATTTACAAATATATCTTGAAAAGGGGGGTAGGTTTTTTTTAAAGCTTGATGGAGGTCTAGCAAGGAAACTCAAAAACACATTAATAAAGCACTACCCCCTTAACTTCCTCTCTCTCTCTGTCTTTCTTTGTCTCCCATCTCCTCTCTCTCTCTCTTTTCCAGCCCATCCTCTTCCCGCAAGTTCCGACACGTCACATCAGAAGCCATTTTTCCACGCCCACCCTACAATTTTCTTTCCTGTCTCTAAGTAATCAAATTAGTATAGAGATTTATGATGAAGTTTGGCTTTGTCGGGCGAAATCACACAAGAAGGGACAGAGGAGGAAGAGAAGATGGCTGTAATATCGTTGGAACTTACTAACGTGGAGAGAGGGGGAGGTGGGAGAGAGGGGAGTAGGTGGAGAAAACTAGTTGGTGCGGCGCAATTAAACGGAGGTGGCGGAGTAATATCAGAGTACGCGGTGGCAGGGGGGAGGCAGTATATATATTATAAAATACAGACTAATAACACACACAACCAAGCCACTCCAACAGCTTCCTCTCTCTCCAGCACCCATTCTCACCTCTCTACACTCTTCAGAAAACTAGGAAAGTAGAAAGTAGCAACGAGGTGCCGGTGTAAAGGCTTATCCCTCAATACCTTCACCTGACCAGTATATCGGCCGCCTGGGTTCCTTACAATTTCTTGGCTTTGACTTTGAAGTGGGAGAAGAAGGGAAGGTTAGACAAGAAATAAAAGACAGGGGAGGGGATAGGAGAAGACAAGGACAGGAATGACATAGGTTTGAAGACTAATATAGAAGCAAGGAAGGAGATAGAAGTCAAAGATAGGAAAGACAAGCGGTAGGAAAAGATAGATATTGAAGATAGACAGCTTATTTTTTATTATATTTTTGTTAGACATAAGCATGCTAATGAGAACACATATCTCTGCCATGCGTTCAATCCAGAGCAAGGGATTACGTTCAGTCTGTGGCCATTTTTGTTCGCAGTCATTTAATCTTTGGCTGATTTAGGCAGATCCAAGAAGTTAAATAATCTGATTGGTAATGGCCTAGTAACCATTTTATCTTTGGCCATTTTGGTCCATAGTCATATTTTTGTGCAGCCATTGTAATCCATAGCCATTATTTTCTGAATTTGGCTCATATGTGCTGAGCCAAGCTGTCACATTAACCCACAAACGGTAACCGTCCTCTATAGAGGTTTTTGTGGTGTAATGTGACCGTCCTCAATAGAGCCAGAACATAAAAAAAAAAAAAAAAAAAAAAAACCCCAGTGGCACTCAAAAACAAAGCAATTTGTGATTAGGTGAGATAATTCCCCTCCATATGAGTCCCAACCCCCCGGGCCCCCCCTTTATTCCCCCTCTTCCCCTCTCGTCAATTATCCGCTATTTTCCCTATTCCGATATTTATCGAGTATTTTCGCGCAAGGATGGCAGGGAGAGAGGGGGGTCTTTCTCCAACCCTCTAAACCAGTCTCAGACCTCCCCTTGTCTTTCGGTGCCATGCGAGACACGAGAGAGGGAGGGTGTGTCTCTCTCGCCGGTTCGGATCAGCTTACGACCGCGGGGCTAAAATATATGTTTTTTACCAGCCAATTGCTATTTTCACTTGTTTTAGTGCTTTTCAATGTTCATATACCATATTCATATTTAAAATAAAATAGGCACATATGGATAAGTATTAATTATATAAATGGTAAATATGATGATTTTCGTCAGAATTGAACCAAATATCTTCGCATGGCGGTACCCTTTGAACTACCATAGCTTCGCCGTTTAAAGGTTAATCTCATCAGCATTGGCTGAGTAACCATTTTGATCGTGTCCATTATGGTTAATGGCTGTTTTGGTTTGTGGTATATACAGTATGGGCTGTGTGGATAATTATTATGGGCCATTTTTGTTTTTGACAGTTTTAGTATGTTGCTGCTTAACTTCAGTCTATGATCGATCTGGTCTACAGTTGTATTAATCAGCGGACAAATTGGGTCTAGTAATCAGAATGGTTGACTTGTGTAATTGGTATCTGCTTAATGCAGCATCTAAGTTTCATTCAAAGCTGTTTTAGCATAGCATTCTAGTTAATTCAATTTTGTTTAGGCATTTTAACCTACTGAGCACCTGTGACGTGCTCACTACGCGAAAAGAATAATAATAATGAGAATAAGTAGTATGTATATTATTGTGTATTAGTGTATTATTTTGAATTAATTTGTGTATATCTGGGTGAGGGCTGGTCCTATCCACAGTGAGGTTTGGTATCCTCTACCCAACCTTAGCTGTTTCTGTCTGTCTCTTATACTGTGGTAATTTTCCTTCTGGGGGCAAGAAGCTAGGAATCCTCCTCCCCTTGTATTATTCTCCTACTCGACGAGACAGAGAAACGGGCGAGGGAACACGAAAGTGGTCTCAGACCCTGAGAATAGGAATTTTAAATGTTGTTTCTGCTCGGGCTGTCTCGTGTCGGCCACCCCCAGCAATGGTGTACAGTATGTGTCTGAGTATATACTGTACATATATACATACATATCTACTATAATAGGAAAACAGTAAGTACTACTCACACAAGATTATTCAATACATAGGAAGGGGGTTGATGACTCGTGTGATCCCAGGGTGGGCCGGTACTTCTGGGTAAGGAGACTCAGCAATGAGGCCTGTTGTGCAGTTGGAGGACGAGTACAAAATGGTGAAATAATTTATTTACTTTGGGTAGTTTGAAGATTCAGAGTGGTTTCGTATTGATGGGAAAGATGGCTTAGTCCAAGGAGGATAGATGGAAAGAGATGAAAGTGTGACGTCACAGGGTCACTTCAAAGCGCGTCCTAGGGATTAGGTAGCACCGCTGTCGTGAGGCATACAACCAAAATACCTCGGTTGTTTCTCCTTATTAGATATTCCTTGATATATGCGTGCCTGGCTTGTCTGTAGTGTTAACATAGTTAGAAATACTTTCGCGTAATGAGGGGGCATTAGATTAAGGAGGGAACGTTTATGAGAATTAATTTAAATGAGTAAAAACACTTGTGAATTATTTGGAAAAAATAGATATATAAAGACAAGAGAGAGAGAAGTAAACATACTTATAAAATATATAAATATACTTATATATACTGCAAGTATAACTCCAAGCAACATACCAAGAATTATAAGGTCATTAAGCATATTATATATTATTAGCAACAATTTATGTAGATGGTAAATTGTAAAGGTGTATGTAAACTGGACATTTTGACGAAACACTTTGGTTAGGGTATAATTATGAAATCTAGGGATATTCTGTTGGGGGGAGATCCCAGCCTGTGTGACGTTGGCAACTCCGAGCCTCACAACAGCAAAGGCGGCGGTACTGGAGACTCATATCTTACCCTCCTTATAATGACCATAATTTCATGATGATCTGGCCTTTACAGTAGACTTTAGATATGTCTATTGAACTCTGTCTTGTTTACAGAGTCTGTCGTTAAAGATGAATTGATTATTCATAGCGTTCGTAGTAAAAGGTAGGGAAAACTATGAATTATTAGGTACCCTTTGTTTTCTCTTGCAATCGTGCTGCTATCTCTTGTGTGTGCGGATCACTATTACCAGAACTGTGACCTCTCACTTTTACATCTTTTTTATGGTATCTTTGGTTTGCTCAAGGGAAATTAAATTCTGTAAGACTTACCCCGATGTTCGGTAATCCTAGCGGTGAGTTGGCATTTTGTTTGGCCAATATAAGTGGAATTACACTCACTACATTTGAAATTGTACACCACTGAGGATCTTGAAGTATCAAGGATTCATTATTTGAATATGAAACAGTTGCCTTTACAATTTAACATCTACATAATATATAACTAATAATTTAAATTCTGAACCCAAGAAGCACGAGAGGCTTTCAGGAAGTGTCTGCTAGACAAATGCTAAAGGCCTTCTGTAAGACAGCCCATAAAAAAAAAATATATATATATGCCCCAGTACGAAATGGAAGTAATATGTGATTAGGTGGTATGCCTGTATTTAACCAGCTACTGCCTTTATCTAGCATGTGTCTACTCGCCCCTCCCTCTCCTCCCCCCTCCACTTAACCCCTCCTCAATTATCCTAATATTTCAGTCAGTATTTCCCCTTATTTCTTTCCCCGCCTGTAATATGTCGAGTCAGTATTCTCCCTTCCTTCCTCCACATGCCCTCCCACCCTGTAACATCGCCAGTGTCTCGTGAAACCTTGGAGAAGGAGAGTCTATGTTGCCCGGTATTCCACATGCCTCAACCCTTCCATGTCACAAATATCCAATTTTTGACTGAATATTTGCTGTTTACATATATTTTCTGGTCTTCACTGTTCACATGTTTATCATACAAGTAATATATATGCACATGGAGCAGAAATATAGCTTTATATGGTAAATATAAAAAATTCTGTCAGAATCGAAGGTAACTAATTTACATACGCGGCCTTTTTTAAAACATAAATGGCGCATTCCTCGGGTTAATGTGCCTTTTTATTCTTGTTGTGTTGCTTGGAGTTATACTTGCATCATATATATGTATAGGCTACTTATATATTGTATAAGTATATTTACTTCTTTCTTTCTTGCTTTTCTATATACATTTTTTTCTAGATAATTCACAATTGTCTTTACCCACATTTACTCATAAATTACGAACCTATGGTAGTTCAAACCCACCTGCGAAACGAAGGTATTTGGTTCTATTCTGACGAAAATCGTCATATGTAACATATATATAATTATTACTTATCCATATACGCCTATTTTGCTTTTAATATGAACATATGAAGATTTAATAAGTATAAGATAAGTATATTTACTTCTTTCTCTCTTGCTTTTATATATATATTTTTTTCTAGATAATTCACAAGTGTCTTTACCCACATTAACTCATAAATTGCGAACCTATGGTAGTTCAAACCCACCCGAGAAGCGAAGGTATTTGGTTCTGTTCTGACGAAAATCGTCATATATAACATATATATATAATTATTACTTTTCCATATGCGCCTATTTTGCTTTTAATATGAACATATGAACATTTAATAGGAATAGCATTTGGAGGGTGAAAAAGACGTATTATTGCCGCAAGGTCGTATCATGAGGCGAGAGTTGGGGGGACGTATATCCACCCTCTCCTAGCTCCCAAGTGACACCGAGGCCTTACACTACAAGTCTCTGTGTTGCAAGGATCTCTAGCTGACTCAACCGTGTTAAAGAGACCAGGAGGGGGAAATTCGTGCCAAAAATTACCCGATAAAAGGGGGAATAAGAGGAAAAATAGATGATAATTGAGGAGGGGGGGGGGACACATATTTAGGAGTGGTAGAAAGTAATGGAGGGGAATTATCTCACCTAATCACAAATTGCTTTGTTTTGAGTGCCACTGGAGTGTTTTCTATTTTTTTTTTTATGCTCTCGATCTATTGAGGACGGTCACAGTGAACCAGAAAAATCTCTATTGAGGACGGTCGTCGTTTATGGGTTCATTCACTCTCAAACACATTTGTAAAAACTTGTAAATTGTTCTTCCAAAATTATAGGCTCACTATCGTTCGCCAGGAAAACAACTCGACACCTAAATAGCACGAAAGGTCTTAATATTGACAAAGAAATGGGGCGAAAGGTCTTAAAATCGACAAACTAATAAGCCGAACTTCATAAAATCTGAAAACGAATAGGGCTAAATACGAAGAAGAAGGGAGACCAGAAAAACGGCCCATCTCCCCTTCAACCCAGATTAAATTAATAAAGCGAGAGTAATAAAGACATGCAGGAAGAAAGCTACAAGGACAGGCAAATGAAAGAACAAACGAAAACAAAAAGAAGGAAAGAAGAATGAAGGAAAAATCAAACCAAAGACAGAAGAAGAAAGGAAGAACGAAAGAAAGAAAGAATATATGAAAGAAAAAAGGAACGAAAGAAGAAAGGCAGGAAAGAAGGAAGGAACGAAAGGAGGAAGAAGGAACGAAAGAACGAACGAATGGAACAACAAAGGAAAGACGGAGACAAGAAGAGGGAAGGAAAAAAGAAGAAAAGGACGAGGGCAAGAACGAAAGAAGAAATGAAGGAAAAAAGAAGGAACGAAAGAAATAAGAAAGGAGAAACGAAAGAAAGAAAAAGTAAAGGAGGAAGGAACAAAGGAAAGACGAAGGAACTACAGAAAAAGGAAAGAAGTAAGAAACGAACGAATGAACGAAAAAAGGAGCGAAAAAAAAAAGTGAGAAGGAAGGAAGGAGTGAAGGAAGATATTGGTGCCCTTCATCAAGACAAGATGATCACTCCAAACCACACAACCCCGCAATATTGAAGCTCCCTCATAAAACTACCTACCTCTCTCTAGAGTGGCCAACCCGGGTTACCCGACATTTTGTGTCCCTTCGGAGGCAAGCGGCATTAATGAATCCTTCTATTTTGCTTTTATACTGATTAACAAACCCACACTATGTTCTAAAGTATGTTGAGAGTGTTGCAGAAAAATCATTGATAGATGCTGATTTACCAAAGTATGCCTAGGCAAACTCTGTCGTCGCTTTTTTTCCTCTCATATCTTTCCTTCTTGCTGGAAGTTTGCTCTCATTCAAGCTGTCCCAAAGAAGGGTGACTGCTATCAACCCTCCAACTATCATCCAATCACTCTCATTTCTTGCATCTCTAAAGTTATTCAAACTATTCTTAATTAAACATTTCTTTACCCTCTCCGACATATGACGTGATTTTAAGCCTATTGGGGATACTTTAAAGCCTTTGTTACCATCAGGGGTATTTAGAAACCTTTAGTTTAGTTACTTCAACCTCTGCAGTTGTCTTTGAGTTAGCTGTGGGCAGAAAACTAATTTTGGAGAGGTAATTATAAGAGTGAGAGAACTCTATTTCTTATTACTAATCTGGCAACCTCTGCGTCATAAATGCGTGAAAGGGTTAAACATTGATCTTCCCATAATCTTCTTTCAGATTGCCAGTATGGTCTACTCAAGGGCCGCTCTACTGGTGATAGTCTATCATATCATACTAATTCTTGTTCATCCTCCTTTTGGGACTTCAGTAAGATTTTTTCTATTGTGCAAGACATATTGAAAGCTTTTGATAGAGTCTGGCACAAATCTCTAATTTCTAGACTATCCACCTTCGGTTTCTATTCCTCCATCTGTGCCTTTATCTCTTGTTTCCTTTCTGGCCATTTCATATTCGATAAAGGCCACATAATGTACCTCGACAACTGGTACACCAGCCCCTCCCTTGCCAAGTACCTGCATAGCCACAATAGAGGAGTGTGTGGCACCGTCAAGAGGAATCGCGCCTTCATGCCTGAGCTACCAACCAGGCGGGAAAAGGGCTCAATAATCTACCGTCAGTCCAACAATGTCCTACTGCTGTCCTGGATGGATAACCGGAATGTCAACATCCTCACAACTGTCGACCACATCCAATTCCGATTCCACATCTTCCAAGACACCAGATGTCATGATCGAGCAACAGGTAAAAAGGTAAAGAAACGTTTGGCCATCTGCGATTACAACATCAACATGAGTCTGGTGGACAAGTCAGGCACTGTCATCTTATTAGGGTCACTTTGGGTACCGGCCGCAGATGGCACGCCCACGGGAAAGTAGACGCCCACGTTGTTGGCTAGCAGGGCGTCGTGGTCGATTGGGGCGTTGTGGCAACGGAGGCGGTGATGGAGTGTCGGGGCGACGAGAGGCGTCGGGGCTGCGGGAGGTCGCAGGCTATGGCGACACAGAAGGCCTGATGGGGGAGAAAGGCAGTGAACCAGGGGGTGGTGGTGGTGGAGAGTGGCGAGGAGAGGGTGATGGTGGTGGTGGTGTAGAGTGACGAGCAGTGGGTGCGATGACTCATTACCCGCTGATAAGGGTGGTGGTGAAAACAAGCGGCGTGGGTGGACTCGTGGGGGTGGTTTAGATTCCACAGACTCTTCGTCGTCCATTTCGTCTGAGTCGGATATTGGATGTGCTGCTAGTATAGCTGCACCCGTGCGCAACCCATAGAAGGTGTTAGGGGTTTCTTTTAGTGGGGAGACTGCGGGAGGTGGGGGTGAAGGCAGGCGTCGGGGGGAGCATCATCTTCACTCTTCTCATCATCATCCTCAGCTTGTATTTTTTCCTCCTGCCAAGGCTGCCCCGGGATCTGGATTAATGCCATAGGGTCTTGGTTATCCACTTCTTCCTTCTCACTTGATGGCTCATGAATGGGGTCATGGGGAGCAATGGGGGAACGAGGCACCCTTCCCCCACGTGGACGGGACACTGCAGCTGCGACGCAACGTGACACAGTCTCTTCATGCATCTCCTCGATTTCTCTCAGAGATGGATGGTAATCGTCAATAGAATCTTCATCTGATGGCTCAGTGTCACTATCCTGGTTGTCCGAGTCCTGCAATATTGCAAGAGCTTCCTCAACACTCACAGCGTGGTGTGAGGGGCAGCGGCAAGAGCTTGGGCGGTCGAACATTGTGTAACACTCGCGAGAGTAAATGTGAACTAGCGTGAGTTGGCGTTCCGCACCCCCGCGCCACCCCACACCCACGCGCTAGGACTTGAAGGGTTGCCAAGTATTGCTATCATTCTGTAGTATCCTAAAGTAGTTCCCATACCAATATGAACCCTCTACACACCCTATAGCAGGGGTAAATAAGGGCGATAATAACCTCGAGACATGTTCGACGCTGGGGCTCAGCGTTACATACATAGCCGTCGAGACAAGTTCGACACTGGGGCTAGAGGGGTTAAGGTCAAGTACAACCTCCACGGTCTATAATATAAACTAGGCCTGTTGGACAGTAACCCAACCCAAGACAAAGTATGTAGGCAATATATTAATGTTATTAGTATAATGACTTGTACCAACTATATTTAAGTTTATATATAATGACGTCTGTGATAGCAGTTGTCCAGTTGTTAGTTCTCTGTGCAAATTAATTATAAATTAATATAGTTTTTTATATAATTACGGTGTATATTTACTGGTTTTGCTATGCATGCATGCTGGTAAAATTTAAAATAAAGTTTGATTTTTCATTATCCTACAGTGGTCATATCTTACAATAAATGAGTGAATATTTGTAGGATAATATGATAGATTAGTAACGATCTTGCGAAACCACAAGGTAGCAAAACCACTGAGTAGCGAAATCACTCCTTTTATTTGTATGATACCTTTACCCGAGAACTTGTATTGGTCGGTAATCACTCGACCATCAAAAGGTACGTCGCTTCTCCAAAACGATTATTATACATTCTTTTCCCGGACCCACACCTGGGTCAACAATGATTCGAGTGTACATGTGTGTGTGTGTGTGTGTGTGTGTGTGTGTGTGTGTGTGTGTACCTCAACCAGGGGTGTTAAGGTAACAAAGTACTGTACATTTACTCTACTACAGTTGATAAGGATTGTTTTTAATTTTGTAGAGTACAACTTTAGAAAATTCCAGAAATATTCTGTTCAATACATTTGAACTTCCAGGTAGCATTTCCATTGGACATTCCCCCGAGTGCAGGTGTGACATTCCTTGGTTAGTTGAAAGGTCACCGCTAGTATATGGCGCTGATAGCCCTCCCCTCTCCCCCAGGCATCCTAATTACTCTCCCATTGTCACTTTCAATTGAACTGTAGTAATTTTTGTAGATTTCACGCAGCAATATTTACTGGAATTGATAAAAGAGCATTGCAAAATATGCCTTTCAAGTTAAAACTTCACTAGACCTGAAGAAAAGGAGAGTTGAAAATTTATGACGAGCACTTTAGCATACCATCAAGATTAATAAAAAATTCAGTGACATCCCCCAAAGATAAAATAATAAGTGATTGAACAATATCCCTCGCACACTCCATTCCTCACCCCCTCCCTCCCGTCATGAAAACAATTGTTGAGTTGTTTTGTTTTATGTAATTTGCCTGATGAAGCTATATGTGAAACGTTGTCAATAAAGTGCTCTTCCTCACATGGTGTTAATATCACTGATTCTATCATCACTTAGTTTTTATATCTTAATAAGAAGTGTGTGCTTGCAAGATATATGTCTATGTTTGTGTGTGTGTGTGTGTGTGTGTGTGTGTGTGTGTGTGTGTGTGTGTGTGTGTGTGTGTGTGTGTGTTCTTCCATGTCCTTCATTAGGTTCTCGTAGACACCTGATCACCTTTTTTATTTTGTTTCTATGTATATGGAGGAGACAAAAGGCAGGCTGTCTGTGACGAGTGTCTTCCCCAAAGCCAAAAGAGGGACAGAGAGCCAAATCCAAGGGACGTTGGGGTCAAAATGCCTGGAAACACGAAGTCTAAGGCAGTCTAAGTCATAGGATGAAGGAAAGATTGATTGAGGCAGAGCGTTCCAGAGTTCACTTGTTGAGTAGAAGAAAGACAGAAAATTTGCAAATTCTTGGGTTAGAGAGCCGGACAGAATAAGGGTGGGACTGTGTTGAAAGGTGGGTGCCTCACACTCGCCACAAGGAAGGGGGTATGCACTGAGAGAGCTCTGAAGAACACTGATTGTTGTAATAGTGATAGAAGAGTGAAAGAGATGCAACATTGCGGCATGTAGAAAGAGAACGTAGGGAACTAGTGAAAAGAAGTGAATTGGTGAGGCGAAAATCTTTTGACTACTCTTTCAAGAATTGTGATATGGGTAGAAACTCCTCACACATGCAAACAATACTCGATGCATGAGCGCACTGTACCTCTATACAGAGCAAAAACCTGTGCGGAATGAAGAACCCATGGAGACGGTTGAGCACACCCAGCTTCTGGGAAGCTGTCTTAGCAAGAGTGGTATTATGATCTGTCCATGAAAGGTTGGATGAAAAAATACACCAAGGATATTTTGAGAAGATAAAGGATTGATTTGTACATTGTTGAGGATTAATTGATATTCTTGTGGAATATTGCGATGGGTAGATAGAAGGAGAAATTGGATCTTGGAGGCATTGAAAGTAACAAGATTTTCTCTGCCCAATCAGAAATAATTGATAGATCAGAAGATAGGCGTTCTATGGCCTCGTTATGTGACCTTTGGAGTGAGTGCATGCTGGGTTGATGTGAGAAATGAGTTGAAAAGTGTAGGGTAGAGTCATCTGAATATATGATGGATAGGACTAGAGGTGCAGTTGAGATCATTAATAAATATTAGAAAGAGAACTGGAAACAGGACAGAACCCTGAGGAACACTAGAGTTGATAGGTTGAGGAAGTGAGCGATGGGCAATATCTTTCTACATCCTGCAATGTTGCATCTCTTTCTCTCTTCTATTACTATTACAACAATCAGTGTTCTTCAGTGCACCCCTCCCTTGCGGCGAGTGCAAGGCACCCACCTTTCAACAGAGTCTCACTCTTATTCTGTCCAACTCTCCAACCCAAGAATTAGCAAATTTCCTTTTAAGTCATTATTATACTCAACAAGTGAACTCTGGAACTCTCTCACTGAATCAATCATTCCATCATCCTATTACCTAGACATCTTAAACTTTGTGCATCCAGGCATTTTGACCCCATCTTCCCTTGAATTTGGCTCTCTGTCACTCCTTTGGCTTTGGGAGAGACAATCGTTACAGGCAGCCTGCCATATATACAATAGATAGATAGATAGATAGATAGATTGATAGATAGATAGATAGATAGATAGAGATAGATAGATAGATAGAGAGAGAGACATACATACATACATACATACATATATATTCTGACATACGGAGCCCTGTATGTTTATTTAAGAATTAGAATTATGAGTTGAAGGAGTGCCGAATTACCCAGGCGGCGAAGCAGACCAGCGAACGAACCAGCGAGTGGGAAACCAGCTCGTCTGCATACCAGCAAACAAGCCTTCACACCTGCGTGCGTCATCTGGGGACCCTGCAAACTACTTCGATGACCCGACGCTATGACGATGATCGACGCCAAGCGACACCATTGGACCACGCACCTGTTACGCAACTAGAGGAGCTGTGATTGGGGCGCGCACCATCCCCCGCCTCCTGATTCGTTCCTACACCATCATTGCATAGTATATAAGACCCGAGTAGTGGGCATTCAAATCAGTCTCATTTGGAGTTGGGAAGGTGAACTTGCAGCTGGAGGAAGACGGGGTGAAGTATTATAATGGGATTGTGACTGTCAGTCAGATTATATAAGTGTGTGTTAAGTGTAAACACTTACGTTATGTTGGTTAGTGAGATATGTGATTGTGAATTAACGTTAACGCTACTATTATGTACTTAACTATTTTAGTTGACTGACTTGTGGACTAAAGCAACTCTTCAAGTAATTGGGTTATGATAAAAGTAATACTATTGTTTTATATTAATACTTGCGAGTTCTTTCATTTTCTTTTAATTAAGCTTACATTGCTGGTAAGAACAAGAACGGTGATACTATTGTTTCATATTAGTAATATCGCCTTAGAATAACATGGCTGTTTTAATGTTACTTCTAGTACTCCTAAGCTGAAGAAAATTCTTTTAGCTTCAAAATATTATTTTTGCTTTTCATATTATTTGAGTGAGACCTGAATCGAAGCTATGAAGCGATCCTGTATGTTACGTGGTTAAGAAATACATTTATCTAATTATTAAATATATATCTAACTTTTTATGTGACTTTGATATTAATCCTGATAATAATAATATAATACTATTAACGTAAAACAAGAACCAAGAACAATAACTACATTAAATATAAATAAAAGGACATGATATAAGAAAACTATCTATTCATTTCAGAAAGGGTAAGAGACAGAAATATTCTTACCTTAATATTTATCTTTCAAGACTTTTTATAGAATTAATAGTCCTTCTTTAGATATAACTTATTCGGTTCATAACCATAGCCTACTAAGCTTCGGTTAAATAATAATTCTTTATAAATACTACATGACTTTAATTAGTTTCAGTATTTTTCCATAATTAAAGAGTATCAGTCAATAAAGGATACCAAGTCCTAAGATCCAAAAGGAAAGGAAGCAACAACAGGAAATAATTTTATTAGATTTTACTTTTGTTTTGCCTTCAGCTGACTGATACCTTAATATATATCTCTGTGCTATCTAGATTCATCAAGTTAACCACTTGAGGATCAAGATACGTAACAATATATATATTATATATATATATATAATATATATATATATAGAGAGAGAGGGATTCTCTCCCCCCCTACTCTCACTTTCTCGTTCTCCTCTTCTCCCTCCCTCTCTCTCTCTCTCTCTCTCTCTCTCTCCTCCATGCCACTTTTGACCGATCAGAGCTTCTGAATCTCACTTCACCAAATTAACTTTTACCACCCAAAATTAATTATCTTTTGCCTTACCACCCATTTTTATCTCCAAGCCTTCTTGACGTGCCATACCGAGGCTCTCGGAAAATGTGTCTCAATACCAACAGTGCCTCCCCTAAACCCCCAAACTAAAATCAACAACTCACGCAAGTTGGGACAAGCCCCGACACTCTTTATGCTCCTACTTTTTCACTTTCTCTCTTACTACACCAATAAAAACTTCCCTTCTTTCACCCTCACCCACCTTTTCTATATTCATTCATTCATTCATTCATTGCACGTATACAGTTTCCTTCCCTACTTATTGATGTGTTGTGTCAGGTACGATGAAACGATACTGCCGATATCTGTAGACTTGCGTTGACATTCAAACTTTCCCTTTTAAGATTTTTTTTTTTTTTTTTTTTGTTTTTTTTTTTTGTACTACCATATTTATCTTCAGTACTATCGCTGGCCTTAAACAACTTATTTATATGTAGTATGTCCCACCCTCCCCAACACATACACACACACACACCTCCCCTCTCACACTTTCCTCCTCCCTGGAGTACCTTACCTCCTCCTCCTCCCCCCCCCTACTCCTCCTCCTCTCCCACCCATTCCTCTACCTCCTACAAAACCCCTAACCATACTGCTGTATTGTCCTCAATATTCTCGGCTAATGGCTTGATGTACAAGTACCTCCGGATATGCGGCACTGTCCCTCCCGGAGGACCACTTGCACCTTCCCTCCGAATATTGTTTATGGAAATAAAATAATTTGAATATGAATCTGAATCTGTGTGGCTGTGTGTTTTGGGTGCTGGGGCAATGCCTTCTCTATACATAATTATGTATAGAGAAGGCATTGGCTGGGGTCTGGTGACTGGGTCACGACGGGTAGGGTCCCTCTAGGATGTTTAAGAAGGGACATACACACTCACACACCTCCCCTCTCACACTTTCCTCCTCCCTGGAGTACCTTACCTCCTCCTCCTCCCCCCCCCCCTACTCCTCCTCTCCCACCCATTCCTCTACCTCCTACAACCCCCTTCCCTCTCTCCCATAACCACACACCCTACTAAATATTATATTACTATCGGCATGTAAACTTCTCCACTGGTCATATTGCGCTAACTATCCCCTCAATAACCATTATTGTAATAAGAATTTGAACCATGTAACTCATCTTTGTAAAATATTTGTAATACTATAATTCCATTATAACTTCGGTAGTTGGTAATATTAGTCACATTATGTATGTGACTCTTGTATTCAGCTAACTATGACCTCAATAACCGTTGATGTAATGAAGAATGTGAAGTGTCCCTCATATGATTGTAATATATTTGTGGTACTATTATTGCATAATAATTAATGTAGTTCGAAATATTAGTCACATCTTGTATGTAATAATTGTATTCAGCTACCTATGATCTCAATAACCATTGATGTAAGAAAACATGAATAGCCTCCTCATATGATTGCACTAGTTTTGTAGTGCTATTATTTACCTGTCAATTAATAATTCAGTCATTTTTTTTTTTTTTTTTTTCATGAGCACGTATATACAGCATATGTGGCAATCAAATGAGGAAACTATAATAACACCAGACGACGATACTGTTGCTACAGTAGAATAATGCTCTTTGAGCAGTATGTATTGCCTTACCAGTGGTTGTCCCCTTATTATTATTATTATTTATTATTATTATTGAAATACCACAGGAACGAAAATTCCTGGGAGCGAAACTTCCACCCCCAACGAGATCCCTCTCTTTCTACCACCTCCCTCCACATGTTACACGTCTCGTTAATCACAGTCTTCTAATATACAAATCACATTTCCTTACCCCCTGACATTCTTGAAATACCCACTAAGTATATTCAATTAGATACCAACCATGCAGACTATAATACGTTCGTTGTGTGTGGGTACGAGGCGATCTCAAGACACCTTAGCTCCCAGTGCACAACGAACCGGATCATGATTATGTCCGCCTGTATTAAATTATGTATTTTGTTGATTTATACCATTGCCTATTTTTGTAATAATTGTATTCAGCTAACTATGATCTCAATAATCATTGATGTAATGGAAATATGAATAGTCTCCTCATACGATTGCACTAGTTCTGTAGTGCTATTATTTACAACCTGTCAATTAATAATTCAGTCACTACAAGCTTGCTTGCTTGCTTGCTTTTTTTTTTTTTTTTTTTTTTAATGAAATACGTATATACAGACCATGTGACAATTAAATGAAGAAACTATAATAACGCATCTGAATAATGCCAACCTGACTTATAAACACAAATATGAATGTAACCAGACGACGATGCTGTTGTTTCAGTGGAATAATGGCTCTTTGAGCAGTATGTATCGCCTTACTAGTGGTTGTCCCCTCACAGGATGGGGGGCGCTGCTCAATAAACTCGCCCCTCGGGGCAAAATCAAAATCAAATCTCTCTCTCTCTCTCTCTCTCCGGTGTGTCTTATATCTGCCGGTCTCATATAGTTCAATTACCCCGCCTCTCACTGCCTTTGACCTTACCACTCCAGCCCGCAATTGTTGGTCACCTATCTCTCTCTATATCTCTTTCTCTATCTATCTATCTATCTATCTATCACTTCCCGGTTATGTAATGTTTGAGAACAGCCGAATAAATAAAAATGGAGGTGGCGTTTTATTTTATATCAAAGAAAGTCTTAACCCGACCCTCGTGTCAAAACCTCAAATTGTGAACGTCGACACATCTTTTGTGCTAATAAAGAATAATAAAGGTACAAAAATAATACTTGCGTTAATATACAGACCTCCAGCTCAATCAGTGCAAACTGACCGAGAAATTTACGAACAAATTGCAGATGTAAGTAACTCACAAGATACCGTAATTTTTGGCGACTTTAATTTACCTGTGACCAAGTGGGGCGATACTCTTACTTCACACTCCGGACATGACTTGTATACGAACTTGCAAGAGAGTTCGCTTTATCAATTTGTTCGAATGCCGACCCGTGGTAATAACGTTCTTGACATTGTACTTGCAACAAAAGAAGAATTGATAGAGAATTTGAATGTTGGTGATGAATTCAGTAACAGCGACCATCGTACGATAACTTTCACTTTAAAGTTTACTAGTAACGAACCAAATAGTAGCATCGAAAAAGTCCCTAATTTCAAGAAAGCAAACTTCCATAAACTTAGAGCTATGTTTAAAGAAACTGACTGGAGCTTTTTAATTAACAATAACGACATAAATACATCTTGGAAGTTATTCGAAACCACTTACCTAAAAGCAGTGCAAGACTGCATACCATCGAAAATACGGCGTCCAGGCCATAATAATAAGCCCAAATGGTGGAATAAAGATATTTCAAACTGCCTGCTTGCTAAAAAATTGCTAATGATAGATTAAAATCCTCACAAAATGACGAAGAACGGGTGAAATTTGTAGAGCTACGACGCAAAGCCAAAAAGTTAATTAAGCAAAGTAAAAAGACCTTAGAGTTACATATTGCGAATCAAAGTAAAACAAACCCGAAAGAATTCTATAGTTATATCAGAAAGAAAAAAGTAGTTACTTCAACTGTTGGACCGTTAGTCGATGAAAAAGGAGAATACACCAAAGACGAAGTACAAATGAGTAATGCCCTCAATACCTTCTTTGCATCAGTTTTTACAACAGAAGACCTCAGTGATATCCCTACACCATCGCCGATTCAGATTGATAATTCAGATGTTCTAAGCAATATCACCGTTACAGAGAGAGAAGTATTGAATTGTTTAGATAAACTCAAGGTAAATAAAACGCCAGGACCTGATACAATCTCGCCTAGAGTTCTAAAGGAAGCTAAGAATGAGCTCTCCAAACCACTGACATTACTATTCAATAAATCCTTACAGTCTGGAACTATGCCTGATCAGTGGAAGCTAGCCAACGTAACACCGATATTCAAAAAGGCAGCAAATCCCTACCCAGTAACTATCGTCCAATTAGCTTAACCTCAGTTGTATGTAAAATGCTAGAAACGGTCATACGAGACAGACTCGTAAATCACTTAGAGGAAAATAACATACTTAAAGATACTCAACACGGCTTTCGTAAAAAACGTTCCTGTTTAACAAACCTCTTAGACTTCTTCCACGATATCCTCAACCTCTACGATGAGAGTAAAGCTGTAGATATTATATACCTTGATTTTCAAAAGGCCTTTGACAAAGTTCCCCACAAACGTTTACTGCTAAAACTAAAAGCGCATGGAATACAAGACGGTGTGTTGAAATGGATAGAAAATTGGCTCAGCAACAGAAAGCAAAGGGTAGTCATAAACGGTAAGGCATCTAAATGGACCAATGTAAGTAGCGGGGTATCCCAGGGATCGGTACTAGGACCAATTCTCTTTCTAATTTACATCAACGACATAGATGAGGGTCTCACCTGCACAATCTCAAAATTTGCTGACGATACAAAAATTGCAAATAGCGTACTCTCAAAAGAACAAGTTGACGATATGCAACACAATCTAGATAAATTGTCATGTTGGGCCCAAATTTGGCAAATGAGTTTCAATGCGGATAAATGTAAAGTACTACATGTCGGATACCTAAATGAGAAAGCAAACTATTTGATGAATGGCACTCAGCTTAAGAATGTAAACATAGAAACTGATCTGGGAGTAACAATATCGAGTAACCTAAAACCGAGTCAACAATGTTCAGAAGTTGTTAAGAAGGCAAACAAAATAATTGGCTTTATAGGCAGGTCATTTGAGCATAAATCCAAAGAAGTTATCCTAACCCTTTACAATTCCTTAGTCCGCCCTCTTCTGGAATACTGCGTTCAATCCTGGTGCCCTTATTACCAAAAAGATATAAACAAGCTAGAACGAGTTCAACGTAGAGTTACCAAAATGATACCTAGCCTAAAGAACAAACCATACGAAGAGCGTCTTAGAGAATTAAATCTATTTCCTTTAACCCAGCGCAGATTAAGAGGCGACTTAATTCAAGTGTTCAAAATCATCAAAGGCATCGACAATATGAACTGTAGTAAGTACTTCACTATCGACCAATCTAATTACACGCGGGAAACGGTTGCAAAATTATTGGTAAATCTTTTAACTCGCACGAATCTAAGAATTTCTTCTTCAATCGAGTTGTCAACTTGTGGAATGGGCTTCCCCGAGACGTTATAGACTGCAGCACCGTTGATTCATTTAAATTCCGCCTAGACAAATATCTCGCATCAAACCCGCGACTGACTGCGTTTGTAAATGAATAACTTTATCCTCCCCTCAGTTACTAACCCATATGTCCCCTACTAACTTCCTAGTCCTGCCTCGTTAGTGGCAGGGCAGTAGTTCCCTTTCCAATGTTCCCTTACCCACTCTAAACCACTGTTTGGACACTTGATCCTCAGTGTTTTGGAGGACAAGCAGCCTAGAAGGGTCACTAGATCTGTTGTTGCTTGATTTCCTTTGTACTTGTACTCCTTTGTACTCCTTTGTACCTATCTCTCTCTCTCCAGTATTGTGTTAACCAAGCAAAGGCGGGAGAGGAGTCAACCCTCAGTAGTGAGAGTACGGTACCTCAGGAGTCAGTGAACAATCCCAAGGAATGGAAAGCTGGTTTACCTTGACACAGAAAGAGAATCCCATCAGGCAAGAGGACTCTTATCTTTTATATATATACTGTATATATATATATATATATATATATATATATATATATATATATATATATATATACAGTATCAACAACATCTGATGATAGAAGAACCATGCACAACCTATTCTTCTACCTCTGAACATATTTGGCACAAGTAAGCGAGAAGGGGTTGTGAGGATAAAGTAGCACTGGAATCATCCAAGGTGGAGATTTTAGGGAAAAAGAGTACAGCTTTGTCAGAGGAAAATGTGACGGAAGTGCCGTCAGAGTGGAAAAGAGAAGGGAGAGATGAGGAAGTAAAATTATTCGAGAGGTGTTTGGCTACATGCCGGAAAGATTGGGAAGAGAAGCTGGAGAGTTCAGACAATGGATGAAAGAGTTTTTAGCGAGTCGAAGAACAGATTTGGCTTGATTTTGGGTAGAAACAGAAAAAGTACGAAATCCTCGAGTTAAAAGGCGACAGTACCATTTGAATGCTTCCTCGAAAATGCGTTCAGCACTCTCCAAGGGTCCCCGGTCACGGAAGCAAAAATCATTCCATGGGAAATCAAAGAAGTACTGCTGGAGAGCCTCCCAGTCGGCAGCGCCAAAGTGCCACAAGCGCCGCCGGCTGGGAGGATCGGGTGGCCATACTGGAGAGATAGGACAGGTGACAGAGATAAGTTTATGGTCGGAGGAGCCCAAAGGAGAGAAAAGATCGACAGTATAAGAAGAAGGGTTAGAAGTTAGAAATAAGTCAAGAATGTTGAGCCGATCTCTGAAGCGATCCAGGATACGGGTGGGTTGCTGAACCAACTGCTCTAGGTCATTTAGGATAGAAAAGACGTAGGCTTGTCCTGCTTCAGACACCTGAGTTTCAGTGAGGAAAAGGTCAGATTAGTAAGAGGAGAGGTGGTGTTCTACTGAGTGCAAATTAAAGAAAAAGCCTCGAATGTTGGAAAAGTTGATAGTTAGAGTGACAGGCCGAGGTCCAGAGCATTTAGAGGGGTCGTCAGGGGAAGGTCGGGCGGGCGTGGATGCATTTATGGACCCCCCCCCCCCTGGGGACTCCGAGGCTGGGCTTATATTCATCATTATTAAACACAATTTTGTTGTGTAAGAAAGAAGTGTGTTGTGCATGTTTAGTGTAGTGAAGTAGATAGGAGGAGGAGGTGTTTGTGAGAGCGAGCTGGATTACTCTCAGTGTAAGTGAGGCACAAAGGAAATCAGAAAGAGAGGCCAAGCAAATGAAACAGGAGTTCCAGTGACTCCTTATCAAATGACTATAGCATCTCCTGGGTAAAGCCCTGTTCGATTGGTGCCTACAATCTCCTCCCACAAAACTTATTTTTAAGAGACAATGAACGGAGGAAGGAAAAACACAGATAACACAAAAAAGGTCCATGTGCCTAAAGGCATCCTTCATTCATAAAATTTTTGTAACAACTGGATTCAAACTGTTGTAGATTGTAAGTTTGTGGAAAACAACTCGAGGGAAGTGAATTCCAAAGAGTAGTAGTTCTGGGGATAAATTAATTTTGATAAGCAGAAGTTCTGCATTGTGGAGGAGAAAGTGTAAATTCATGGGTGATCTCAGCTGCCCTAGTTCTACGGGGAAAGATGTGGAGAGGCGGCACAATTGAAGCAAGTTCCTCGGAACAATTGCTGTGAAAATATCTGTAGAATAATGCAAGGGAAGCAACGTTTCTTCGTATGGATAATGTAGGAAGGTCCTGTGTGATTGCAGGGTTATTGATTAATCTAATATTGGATATATACACTAATAATCTACTTTTTATATGTTAAGTTATTAAAATGATACACTTATATTACATAATATGAGCATTATATAACATAGACAAAGCAATAATAGGGAAGAATACATTCATAACTCCGGGAAATATGCTGATGAGTTAGGCACGGAGACCATGAGATTTATACTGCATGGGGGTTATGCGGTTTTCCGGAATCATGAGCTAATTGCATTATAACTGCTTCTAATTCAATGTATATAATTTTATGACACTTAAGGGAGCTCAGACGATATTGTGCAGCATTATTTACTGGTTCGGTCAATGTTTTAAGGAGGGGGTTTAGTTTACTCTCTAAACCTCTATCAAACTTAAAAAAACACCCACAAGATTCCCCTTCGATATAATTTTGTAAATTTTTCGGTAGAAAAATGTCGCGGCCGAAGGCGGATTCCTCTTCAAATACAGGCTCGCTATCGCTCGCCAGGAAAAAAAATCGACACCTAGATGGCACGATAGGTCTTAATATTGGGAAAGGAATGGGGCAAAAGGTCTGAAAATCGCCAAGCTAATGAGGCGAATGTCTTGAAATCTCATAACTAATAGGGCTAAACATGAGGGAGGAGGAGGACTCGAAAAATCAACTGCCTCCCCTTAAGTTTTCACAATATTGCTCACCATTCTCCATTCTAGCTTATGATATATTATTAACCCCGTCACCACCATGACGTAATTGTCATCATGTTCTGGTTACCATTAGACGTTTTTCTTTTGTTTGTAATCTACCCACACGACTCAAATGGGTAAGTACCATCCCATTAAACCCTCATAGTAACACAGGTTCTTCCTAAACTACATAAAAACATCTTAATTTAAGCCCGAATCAAAGGTATAAAGGCGTCATGGTGCTGAAGGGGTTATATAATTATGTATAAACATTTACCGGGTATTGCTGAAATAGCTATTAATTAAAGACAATAGAAGCGGCGATCAGTGAAGACAATAGAAGCGGCGATCAGTGAAGAGTTTCCTTTCAACCCTTGTCATTACTATTACATTATATTGAAATTAAGGGGGCTCACCTCGATGTTTGTTCTTTCTCTCTCCCTCTCTCTCAGGGTGGTATCCATGCGGCCCCAGGTGAAGGTGAAGGTATTGAGGGATAAGCCTTTACAGGCCCCATTCAGCCTACTGTTTTAAGACGTTTATCCCCATCCAGGTGTCGATTTGTTCCTGGTGAGTGGTAGCGAGCCAGCATATTTTTAAAAAACAAATTTCAGCAGGCTAAATTTGTACATTTTTCGATAGAAAAATGTCTCCGGCTAAGCCGGATTTCTTCATACAATAGGGCCGAATGGATACACGCCAGAGCAAGAGAGAAAAGGAGAGAAAATAAGCAGGTCACCACCCTTAAGTAAATTCACCTCTCTTCACACACACATTCACTAATTTTCACCTCTCTACACACACACACACACACACACACACACATATACAATAATCTTCACCTCTGTTCACACACACACACATACAATAATCTTCACCTCTCTTCACACACACACACACATACAATAATCTTCACCTCTGTTCACACACACACACATACAATAATCTTCACCTCTCTTCACACACACACACACATACAATAATCTTCACCTCTGTTCACACACACACATACAATAATCTTCACCTCTCTTCACACACACACATACAATAATCTTCACCTCTCTTCACACACACACACACATACAATAATCTTCACCTCTGTTCACACACACACACACATACAATAATCTACATCTCATGATCTCTCTTCACACACACACATACAATAATCTTCATCTCTCTTCACACACACACACACACACATTCAATAATCTTCATCTCTCTTCACACACACACATACAATAATCTTCATCTCTCTTCACACACACACACACACATACAATAATCTTCACCTCTGTTCACACACACACACACACATACAATAATCTTCATCTCTCTTCACACACACACACACATACAATAATCTTCACCTCTCTTCACACACACACACACAAATCTTCACCTCCTCTTCACACACACACACACCACATACATAATCTCACTCTTCACACACACACACACACACACACACATACAATAATCTTCATCTCTCTTCACACACACACACATTCAATAATCTTCATCTCTCTTCACACACACACACAGATGCAATCATCTTCATCTCTCTTCACACACACACACACACATGCAATAATCTTCATCTCTCTTCACACACACACACACATTCAATAATCTTCATCTCTCTTCACACACACACACACATACAATAATCTTCATCTCTCTTCACACACACACACATACAATAATCTTCATCTCTCTTCACACACACACACACACACACACACACACACATACAATAATCTTCACCTCTCTTCACACACACACACACACACACACATACAATAATCTTCACCTCTGTTCACACACACACACACACACAATAATCTTCACCTCTGTTCACACACACACACATACAATAATCTTCACCTCTTCACACACACATACAATAATCTTCACCTCTCTTCACACACACACATACAACAATCTTCACCTCTCTTCACACACACACACATACAATAATCTTCACCTCTCTTCACACACACACATACAACAATCTTCACCTCTCTTCACACACACACACACATACAACAATCTTCATCTCTCTTCACACACACACATACAATTATCTTCATCTCTCTTCACACACACGCACATTCAATAATCTTCACCTCTCTCCACACACACACACACACAATAATCTTCACCTCTCTCCACACACACACATACAACAATCTTCACCTCTCTTCACACACACACACATACAATAATCTACATCTCTCTTCACACACACACACATTCAATAATCTACATCTCTCTTCACACACACACACATTCAATAATCTTCATCTCTCTTCACACACACACACATTCAATAATCTACATCTCTCTTCACACACACACACATTCAATAATCTTCATCTCTCTTCACACACACACACACATACAACAATCTTCATCTCTCTTCACACACACACACACATACAACAATATTCATCTCTCTTCACACACACACATACAACAAACTTCACCTCTCTTCACACACACACACACATTCAATAATCTTCACCTCTCTCCACACACACACACACACACACAATAATCTTCACCTCTCTCCACACACACACATACAACAATCTTCACCTCTCTTCACACACACACATACAATAATCTTCACCTCTCTCACACACACACACACACACACACACAATAATCTTCATCTCTCTCTACACACACACATTCAATAATCTTCACCTCTCTTCATA
Source organism: Paralithodes platypus (assembly GCA_032716605.1). Taxonomy (NCBI): domain Eukaryota; kingdom Metazoa; phylum Arthropoda; class Malacostraca; order Decapoda; family Lithodidae; genus Paralithodes; species Paralithodes platypus. The sequence continues at coordinate 9,289,315 of CM064574.1, read as the reverse complement.
CACACACACACATACAATAATCTTCATCTCTCTCTACACACACATTCAATAATCTTCACCTCTCTTCACACACACACATACAAGAATCTTCATCTCTCTTCACACAAACATACAATAATCTTCACCTCTCTTCACACACACACATACAATAATCTTCACCTCTCTTCACACACACACATACAAGAATCTTCACATCTCTTCACACACAAACATACAATAATCTTCACCTCTCTTCACACACACACACATACAATAATCTTCATCTCTCTTCACACACACACACACATACAACAATTTTCACCTCTCTTCACACACACACACATTCAATAATCTTCACCTCTCTTCACACACACACATACAATAATCTTCATCTCTCTTCACACACACACACATTCAATAATCTACATCTCTCTTTACACACATTCAATAATCTTCAATTACGGTTGACCTAGTAAGTCATGTCGCCTCTGTCATTACGTTTTGCTCGTTGTATGCTGTATTAATGTCTGTCAGATGTTGAATAGGATGTACAAAGATAGGAACATATTTATATATCTCACTCGAAACGATGAATTAATGCTTAGATAGTGCTGATACCAATTATTGATCGAAATATACTTGGTGCCGCGACATCACTTATTTGGGAAACTGTACCTGTGTTTTCAGTAACAGGATAGAGGGGTTGGATCGGCCTGTAGGTTTTCCTGTTTATCAGCCACAGCCTATTTGACCAAGGTGACTGTCCACTTGACCACTTGCGAGCTTCATTCTATAAGGAAGCCGGAGCTGTGGCCATCAATATTTAGCAGAATAATTATCAGCTAAAATACGGTCATAATACATAGATAAAACATAAAACCAAATTAACCACACTTTTTATCCATAAGAAACCCATATTATTATAGCATTTCTCTTTACCATCGATGCTCATGGCTCCAACTTCCTTATAGCCTGAAAATCAATTGGGGTATTCGGGTGTATAATGCGTTGCTTTATTGCACATGTGGACGTGACTTATGAGCTAGGGGCTTTATACTATTAATGGTACAGTGGTTATGTTTGGGGTCTATTTATTTATATATATATTTTGTTTTCTTTAGTTTCTTTGCAAGACCTTTATCAAGCTTAAAAAAACACTCCCTAGATCCCTCTTCAAGATCGATCTATCTATCTATCTATCTATCTATCTATATGCTCAGGCCCAATCCCCATTTTGGGGGTAGCCGACTCAAGACAGAGCAAGAACAGGGAAAACACAAAAACAACATAAAACAAAATATAAACACAGATAAAAAACACAAACTCTCACACATCCAGGTCTTCAAGATATATTTGTACATTTTTCTATAGACATTTTTTCCGGCCAAAGGCCAGTTTCTCTTGAATTTACAGGCTCGCTATCGCTCGCCAGGACAAAAATCAACACCTAAATGGCACGAAAGGTCTTTATATTGATATAGAAATGGGACGAAATGTATTAAAATCGACAAACCCCGAACGTCGTAAAATCTGAAAACTAATGAGGCTAAACATGAGGAAGAAGGGGGACCAGAAAAACGACACATCTCCCCTTAAATTGATGCAGTTATTTTTCAGTAAATAGCAAATGAGATTAGCTAAACTTTGAAAGCAAAAATACAGGCATACTTTACTCAATGCAAACTTCCATTATGAAATATCAAGAGGTATGGATATTTATATAACTGCTGACAAATAATAATAAGAATATATATGGTATTTCAGCATCGTGCGTAATTGATATAGCTCACACACTCTCTCTCTCTCTGCTTCTTCTTTTCTATCCTTCCCTTCAACTTTCCTTTTCTATCGGATATGCCATCTCTACTAGAATTAAGTCCTGACCACCTCGTTTAGATCGTAAGGACTGTGTGGCCAGTGTATATATGTAAATATATGTAAACAAATCTCTCTCTCTCTCTAGTAAATCAGTCTAACCCACTCGCTCCAAGACTTATGTGACTCTAACATCTGAAAGGCTCAGACTTGAACATGACAGGCCAGGTGCAATATCTCCTGGGGGGAAATAAGTATATATCTATCTATGAGAGAGAGAGAGAGAGAGAGAGAGAGAGAGAGAGAGAGAGAGAGAGAGAGAGAGAGAGAGAGAGAGAGAGAGAGAGAGAGAATGATATAAGAGAGGGTTGCAGAAGGTAAGGAAACAAAATTACTTATGCAGTTACGTATGCAACAATTTGCATAAATGTATACGTTTGACAAGCAGGTATTCAGAGGTATTCAGTAAATTACAGAAGTACCTCTACGTACGATTCAAACAAGGATATTGAGTTAAAATGGTAGCAAACAAAGACAACTTGCTTTTAAGATTGGAATGGTTGTGAGAAAGTATGCTAGAAGACTAACTTGGAATTTATTTGGTTTGACCAATTTAGCACTTTAAAAAACATACTAAGAACATAGAGTCATAATTTAGACTTGTACATATAAAATAATAACTTAGAGGAAGGGATATATATATATATATAAGGTTTGATGCACGCTTGCATTTCCTACACGATGATGTGGTTTTCGTAGCTTTTGGAAGCGTCGCCAAATCGGTCTAGGTCTAGTACAGGGCAATGATGAGTCCTAGGGGGTGTCTAGCATTTCCTGGGTTCAAGGGACTGTTTAGAAAGATCTCTCAATGAAGCCAATAATTGTATTTGTCTTTTTAGTAAATTGAGCCCATTGTTGGGAGGTCTTAAATTGCTCGTTATTATATTCCAAGATCATATTTAAATTTACGTTCATGAGGTGAATTCCATTTATCGAGAGTTTGCTCTTTCATTTTTACTACCAATATGAAGCAATTTGCATTTATGTATAGTGATATTCATCTGCCATGATTGAGCCCAGTTTGACAGCTTGTTTAGTTTAAATGGAGAATGTATTGTGCTTGCAATATTTGTGTCGTCAGCAAATTTGTAATTTTTGAAAAAATGCCTAATCAATATTGTTAATATAAATAAGAAATATAATTGGACCAATAACTGAACCTTGTGGTACACCCCTTGTAGCAATTATCCAACTGGAAGCTTTGCCATTCATTACTATTCGTTGCTTTCGCTCAGTTAACCAAACCGTGAGCTTCAAGTTTACTATCAGTCTGTTGTGAGGCACTAAATCAAATGCATTTTGAAAATGAAGGTAGATGATGTCAACTGCTATATTTTCGTTATATGCATACAGAAAAAGTCAAGGAGGTTTGTCAGACACGAGTGCTTATTTCGAAAATCATGTTGTGTGTATGAGAGAGAGAGAGAGAGAGAGAGAGAGAGAGAGAGAGAGAGAGAGAGAGAGAGAGAGGTGTATGGTTGTGACAGTCGCTGGATGTGAGGAGCTCCCACTCATCATTAAATTCATTGGTCCTATCCCCCTCCTCCCCTTCTTTACCTTCGCGTTCTCTCTCTCTCTCTCTCTATCTCTCTCTCTGTTGCTTAGCTCTCCTTCTCTTCTACTTTTGTTGTGTAGGTGAATTAATCGTTTACCAGTAATATTTAATACCGGATCACCTCTTTGGGACCAATTGGTATGTGTAATATGTGTATCTATATAACTATATGTAAATAATTTAAGTAGCAGATCCACGCTCAAAATTCGTGTATATACCTTGTACAGTATGTATATTCAGTAAACAGGAAAAAGTCTTTAATCCGCATTAACAAAACCTTCTCAATATTTATGCAGTGTTCTCGAGTACTGTTGTTTTAATTCAATTATATAAACTATATTTGAAGTTTTTCAAAAATGCGACACGACTTGCAGATTATCTGAGAAATTCAATATGCATATATATTTTACAGAGAAAGTGAGAACTCGGGAAATTTATCGACACCAATGACTTTCTATTGAATGTTCCAAAACTGCTTGGTAACCTATGACGTAAAGATAATTCTGCATATCGACTACAGGAATATATTGGTTGGAATTTATGCTATGAAAGCACGTTGTTACACTTGCCTTTCCGTTTCACTCCCAGGGAAATCTCTGGATGAGGCTCCAGGCCGTAACTGTTACCTTCCCATAACATAACAAAACATAACATAACATAATTACAGATGACTAAAAGCCACTGGAGCCTATCATGGTCATCCAGAATCTTAATCCAAATTAAATCTTCCTGTCACGAGACATCGTCCATATTGAGCGAATATCTGCATTAGATTTGTCTACCATAATAATAAGTCACAAGGTGTGTCGAAATAATCATAAATGGTAATAAGTCAAGGCTGCTCAACATGCACTACTATATAAACCAACTTAACCAGTAACTATACCTACAGATCACCTACATCAAGAGACCAAAGTCCTCAAAGTCAAAGACCATCTGGACATGAGAGGCACTCAATTCCTGGCAGCAGCCTCCACGAACCATAACACTATCCACTACACTACATGGCAACACACCCACAGACACCAAGAAATATCAAAACAACACCCAGCACACGGTATCAGACACAAATACTGTCTTCTCCCCCTCCCTGTCTACCCCAAACCAGCTTCCAGAAGCACATCCATACTCATATCTCTCGCCGTTCCATCCAATCACTCATAGACAACACGCAGCTGCAGGCAAGACCTCCCGAAATCCATCCTTCTGAATCCTCCCTTGCCCGCGAGGACAGAGTCTACCTGGCCAGGCTGAGATGCGGACACCATCCAGCTCTTCTGAGCTATCAGAAGATACTGGATGACTCCGTCGTCGACACCTGCCCGGGTTGTAACACAGCACCCCATACCATTAAACACATCACAGAAGACTGCATTTCACACAACCACTTACGCCAACAACACAATCTACACTCCTTGAGAGCTCTGTGGGAAAGCCCGACCGTGGTCATGGCCTTCCTTAGGGACTCGGGGCTGTTCGGCCAGGCAGCTTAGGGAACAACAACAACAACTTAACCAGTACAGTATTCATCCAGGAGGCTGCGTCAAGTTCTAAAATCCAGTTCAGAATACCCTGGTAGATTGAACTGTGTCAAAAACTAACATCTAACCACACAGTGAAGTACAAAATATATACATAATATTATATGCATGGAGAAGCAATATTGCATAGTGTATGGTACTGTACATAGCCATTCCCTCTATATTCTAGTACTTGACTCTTTTCATACATGTAAGCTACAAACAATTTCCGGGTAGCCAAGTGGCGAGCCAAGTGCTTAGCGAGAATGACTGTACTTACTGTACAATCCCTTTTCATCCATGTGATAATCCAGTCTCCTATTAAACACATACATAAAGGTGCAATTAGCTATCTCCTCTGGCAACGAGTTCCAGAAATCTACAACCCTGTGATTGAAAATGTACGTACGTAAATCTATTCTACAGTTTTATTTCCTAATTTTCCTATTATGGCCCCTTATCCTATTGCCTTCCTCTAACAAGATTTTTTGTTTTAACATTTAAGCTATCTATACCAGAGAACATTATATATAACTGTATCGTATTACCTCTCAAGCATCTTTCAAGGAAGAAACAAGTTTGGTGGCTCTTCGCTGTACAGCTTCTAAGACATCTTCGCAAGACATTCACACGGCATTCGCACAGCGTTTGCAGCACCATCGACGTATTCGCACACTTTCATTCATTGGCGGATCGCTGGCATTGGTAGCACTTTTTTTGAGTGACAATGCCGCAACGTAGGCGAATAGGGATGCGAATGTTGTCAGATGGTCATGCAAGTGTTCTGCGAGACGTTGGCAACCACTGGCGATTAAAAAAACAAAAACGAAGAAAATGCCTGGGGAAGAAGAAAGATGCTAAATAATCAAAACAAGAATGGATAAAGGTATATGAGCAGGCAAGGGTTTAATTTGGTTAGACAAAAATTAAACGTAACGGAAGGAAGGGGGCAAGTAACAGGAGACGGGAGCCAGGGGAGGGAAGGAGGGTGGAGGTTAGAGAGAGGACTAAAACGGAAGAGGAGAACAGTAAACTATGAATGGCGAAGAATGGAAATTAACAACAGGAACATGATAAACGCAACATCAGCTGAGAAGAATAGTGCCAGGATAAAACACATTCTTAAGGGGATAGTGGCTTTTTTTGGTCTATTCAGTTATTCATATATGTTTTAGTGTCCTAGCTAGACCTCCATCAAGCTTAAACAAAATAAAAAAACACCCCCTAGACCCCATTTCAAGATAATTTGTACATTTTTCGGTAGAACAATTTCAGGCTCTCTCTCTCTCTCTCTCCCTCATCCCCACCTCCTTCCAGCAACTCGCTTACACAACTTTGATAGCCAGATTTTTTGGTGTGTGTGTTCGCATGTCCATCACTCTTGCGGCCATCCTAACTTGATCCATTTGGGGCCGGCCTACATTCACTTCCTTCCTTCACTTCCTTCACTCACTTCATTCACTACTTTCACTTTAATTTATCTGTCTTCATTCACTTCCTTTATGTATACTTAATTCACCACTTTATCCTATCTTTCTTCATTCACTTCCATCATTCACTTCCTTCCTTGACTTACTTAATTTAATTCACTTCCTTCAGCCATTTAATTAATTCACTCCCTTCATTCACTTCCTTCATTCATTAACTTCCTTCATTCACTTCCTTCATTCACTACCTTCACTAACTTCCTTCATTCGCTTCCTTCATTCACTTCCTTTACTTCATTCACTCACTTCCTCCATTCACTTCACTTCCTTCATTACTTCCTTCACTATATGCTATCTTCATTCATTTGGTCTGTCTTTCACGTTCCATGCCTTCTTTCGCAAACTTGTATATAAGCTCTCCTATTTATTTTGCTATCTCCCTCTTTGTGTTCACTATTTACTTTTCCATATCTTTTCATATCCTTTATTTTGTCTGTTGGTTCGTGTTCTATGCCTTTTTTCATCCACTCTTTCTATTTACTATCTCCTCTTACTATTTATGGTGATGGGCTGGTCTATCAGAGTGAGAACTGAGCAATCTCTGCCATACCCATAGCTTACTCTGACTGTTCCTTTTACTTATATATTTTCTAGATCTCAAGTGACGGCGTCTCTTCCGTGGATTGACCTCCCAATCTACCAAGATTGGAAGCCAAAGCGTCACATTTTTTCCTTTGCCCCTCAACTTTCTCTTCATAATTGCTGAGGGGCACAAGGCCCTGGGTGGGGCTTTGGTTTCCCAGGTGTTTCCGCTCCCTACTCAGCTCCCCGCCATGGAGTGGCTTCGGTCACTCCAGGCTTTATTGTGGTCGGCTGGGAGGGTTCTGTGGGGGCGCTTTGTTATGGCCTTGGCCTTGCTCGGGGCCTTGGGCTGTTCGGCCAGGCAGCTTGGGGAACAACAACAACAACAACAACTATCTCCCTTCTATTTACTCTCTTCTGTATTGTTTTGCTATATCCCTCTTGTTTCACTATTTACTTTTCCATATACCTCTTCCTTCAACAATTCCCTCTTTTCTTTGATTACTGCCTTCCTGCTTTCATTCCTTCATCCATTTCCTTTATTCTATCATTATATTTCGGTGTGCCCATCACTCTCATGGCTATCTTAAGGGAAGATGGGCCGTTTTTGTTTTGGTCTATTAATTAATTTATTCCTGCATTTCTTAGTTTCCTCGCTAGACCTCCATCAAGCTTAGAAACACACTCTATAGATCCCCTTCAAGAGACATTTGTAAATTTTTCGGTAGAAAAATGTGCTGGCCGAAGGCCGATTCCTCTTAAAATTTCAGGCTCGCTGTCGCTCGCCAGGAAAAAATCGACACCTAAATGGCACGAATTATAATTAGTCTTAAAATTGACAACAAAGGCGAATGTGGTTAAAATCGCCAAACCAATGGGCCGAACGTCTTATAATCTCAAAACTAATGGGGCTAAACACGAGGGAGAAGGGGGACCAAAAACAAAACAAAAAAACAACCACCTCTCGCTTAACTTGACCCATTTGGGGCCTACCTTCATTCCTTCACTTCTTTCATTTTTATATTTTGTGATGTCTTTCTTCCTTCACTGCTCTCCTTCCCTTTTAATTCTTTCCTTCATATTCTTCCTTCACGTTATTATTTAATAATTTATTCTTTTTTTGTTTTCTCCTTTCTTTCATTACTTCTTTCCTTCGATTCCTTAATTCCTTTAAAAAAAAAATATATATACAGTATATATATACAGTATATATATACTGTATATATATATATATATATATTATATATAATATATATATATATATATATATATATATAATTATAATATATATATAAATATATATATATACAGTGTATATAATATATATACCGGTATATATATATATATATATATATATATATATATATATATAGATATATATATATATTATATATATATATATATATACATATATTATATATATATATATATATATTTATATATACAGTATATATATATATATATATATATATATATATATATATATATATATATATATATATATATATTGAGATATATCACAAATACACGTGAGCCACTAAATGTTTCTAGTCTCTCAGTGGGGATCGAACCATCGACCATCATAACATAACATCCCTAACATAAATAGGATAGAAGGCTGAGTGTCTTTTAGACTGCCGTGGTGTAATTGATTAAAGCGTCGGCTATCATCCTGATGGTCGATGGTTCGATCCCCACTGAGAGACTAGAAACATATATATATATATATATATATATATATATATATATATATATATATATATATATATATATATATTACTACAGCTATGCCTCTATTCCCATTCAATGTTTTCAATTCCAAAGAATTTGAAAGTTTGTTTAGTTCGTTTTTGTTATGTTGATGTGTTTCTTGTCTGTGTACATAAACTACAGTATATTTTGTGTACATTTCTTGTGTTTCCTACTCTCCAGCCAAGCAACCCTGTTGTAGCGACTAATAATTTGGGCACGTAACTATAAAGAAGGTCTTAATCCTGTAAACGGGGAATATAGTATGTCCATGTAGCCCATTGACTAACACAAACCTTAATCACCGGGTATAACCATCTGGTGATAGCCAAAATCAAATAAAGGACTCAATGACTTCAATGGATTAGAGATAGAAATGCTTTAGACAATAACTTTGTATTATCCAGAACATAATAGCTTAAAGAAAGCCGAACCTGAATATCAATGAAGCAGGACAATGATGCCTCCCTTTGATTTATTCTATGATCTATTCACACTATGTAGGCCAGATAATCGTGATCCCTCTGTAACTCAAAAAGGGCTGGAGAAAGTGGGTTGTAAATATCCACACATATGCCCTTGTTGACTCTCCCCAAATGGTAGACATACTAGCTCGATTACTGAAGTCCTTTTTGAATTATGAGAGGTTTAGTTCGGGATTTCTGGTATACAGATAATGAAAAAGGTATACTATCATTGGACGATATTACGCAACTTTGGAAGGACCTGTGGGGGTGAAAGGGTTAATTATCACAATATTTACTCCTTTGATTCTTATAGGTCCTTCGTAAGCTAAATTAAATCGTTTAATTCTAGCCAAATAAAATTCAAATATCTTATGCTGAGAATTAAAATATCTGAATGAATCAAATGAGCCTATTTTGTTTCTATTAGCTCTCAAGCTAATGCTATAACCACTGACAAAATATACAGTATCAACACATAAGTAGCAGGCCACAACTTGAAGATATACTTGCCCCCTGATTAGCGGAAAATCTGCTTTCTGTGTGGTTTTGCCTTAACGATAAGGGGGGTGACCTGCTTTTTTTTATCTGGGTTGTATCCATTCGGCCCCCGTCAGCCTACTGTTTTAAGATGTTTATCCCCATCCAGGTGTCGATGTATGCCTGGCGAGCGATAGCGAGCCACCATATATTCAATAATGATTTAGACAGCTGGCTAAATTTGTAAATTTTTCGATAGAAAAATGTCTCCGGCGAAGCCAGAGTTCTCCATAAAATGCTGGCTCGCTATCGCTCGCCAGGAAAAAGTTGACACCTGGATGGGGATAAATGTCTTAATACAGTAGGCTGAATGGGACCGAATAGATACAACCAAGAAAGAGAACAAAAGCAGGTCACCCTCCCTTAAACAGATGTAAACCTACCTGTGCTAACCATGGGCATCACTAAAATACATTTGGTTCTTGAAGAGCACATCATTGTATTTGAATGGCCAGATCTCTCATTTCAAAGGATCAATTAAAAACAAATACAGTTCTTCAATTAAGGGGAGGCAGACCGTTTTTCTGAACCCCCTTCTCCCTAATGATTAGCCCCACTAGTTTTGAGATTATAAGACGTTCAGCCCATTAGTTTGGCGATTTTAACACCTTTCGCCCCATTTTGTTGTCAATTTTAAGACCTTTCGTGCCATTTAGGTGTTGATTATTTCCTGGCGAGTGAAAGCGAGCCTGCAATTTCAATAGGAATCGGCCTTCGGTCGGGACATTTTTCTACCGAAAAATGTAAAAATTTGTCTTGAAGGGGGGTCTAGGAGTGGTTTTTCTAAGCTTGATGGAGGTCTAGGGAGGAAACTAAAAATATATATGAATAAATGAATTAACAGACCAAACAAACGGCCAGTCTCCCCTTAAAAAAGAATGTACCTAACACTACTACTATGTTTTTAAAAACAAAGCTCAGAACAACATGTTGCCAAGAAGGACGTAATTAGATAAGCTATACCACAAGTTGACAAAAAGGAGGTAGTTCAATAAGTTAGACACTGGAAGAAAAAATATAAGGAGGAAAGAAAAGGTTAACTGTAGAGGCTCGGTATCCCGGGAAACAAGACAGAAGTTTAGTTCAGCGATTTGTTTACAGCCAACTAGGATGGGGCCATTATAAGCCTGGAAACTCAAAGAAAGGAGAGGGTGAATAAAATATATGTACACTAACTAATTATAAACATTATACAAACAAAGAGGGCGCATAACAGATGTGTACAAGAACTAAAGAGGGAAGAGGAAAAATAATATAGAGAGGGCGGACAAAAGAACAAAAATGGGGAGAGGGAAATAAGGAATAAAATGTTGGTTCAGTGTCTGACAACCAGTATATACAGTTTGACTCCATTTTCCTGTATTTTTTTCTTTTGCGGACATGGGCATTATACGTCCAAACACAAATCTCTCTGAGGTCCGAATCTGGACCGCGGGACCGCTAGTTGAAAGGATGATATATGTCAATGACATCGATATTGGTCTGTTGAGCGTGATCTCCAAGTTAGCAGATGACATTAGGATTTGATGGAATGGCAAGGATCCTAAAAGGGTTGAACAGCTCAGGATGGATCTTAACAGACTGGGTGAATGCTCTGAGATGGCAAATGCCACTAAACTAAGAAAAGTGCTAAGTGAGGTATGCATATTGGCCAAGCAAAACCCAACTTAGGCTATTCGCTATTGAGAATGGCTCTGGAGGTGACTGACTTGGAAAAGGATTTGGGTGTTCTGATTAGCAGTGACCTAAGCTTTTCCAAGCAGTGCATTGAAGTAAAGAAAGCTCAAAAATTAATTGGCTATTTTAAGAGACAATTTAAGTATACAAATATGGAACTAGTTCTAACACTCTACGAAGCTCTGATACGGCCTCTCCTGGAGCATGCTGTTCAATTCTGGTCTCCAGCACTCAGGAAAGATATAGAGCGACTGGAAAGAGTACAAGCTACGGTAACAAAGCTTATTCCATCAATTTAAAGAACTGAGCTCTGAGGACCGGTTGAGAGCTCTTGATCTCAGAGTACGTAGTAAGATCACTGAATATTTAAAAAATATTTTATTGGTTTGACAATGTGGATTATAGCAAATTTGTTAACCTTAATTTGATTATAATACACAACCATTCCTGGGAGCTAGAACTGAAAAGGTTCATTACTAGTATTTGTGGAAAGTCTTTCACATAAAATATGTGTTCTACCAAGAACAAACATACCTCAGAATTTGTAAGCAGTTCTTCAGTAGAGCAGTTCAAGAAGAAAATAGATAGTATTTTGTACACTCTGTAATGAGTGTAATACACTGAACAATCTCTTTCTTTCCAGCTTGCGTATCCCCTCGGAATGGACCGCAAGGTCTTTTAGATACAGACTATTCCTTGTAATTTTTTTTTCTCTCTCTCTCTCTCTCACTCTTACCCAGCATCATAATAAGGGGTTAGAAGCAAGAGGGGAAAATTACTCTGCCCTCCCTCTCAATTTTACCCTCCCCCTCCCAAATCCTCTCCCTTCCCCTCCCCCTCCCACTCTCCTCTCCCTCAATTTGCGTGTCCCACCCACTCACTCTCCTTTCCCTCTCTCCCTTCCTATCTCCTTCCACCTCTCCCTCCTTCGTTCACGGGATAAAGAGAACATTTGGTAACATAAATAGGCTAAGAATAAATGAGCAAGGATAGGCATATATAGGAGTGGAGAGGAGATATTGAGAGGGAGTGAGGAGAAGAGAGAAGAAGAATAAATAGGAGAGGAACGGACATAATAGAAGAGGATAGGAGAGGTAGAAAAGGGAGAAAGAGAAGGAGAGGGAGAGGAAAGAAGAGAGAGATATGAAAAGACGAGCGGAGAGGACAAATAGAGGGAGAAGAGTAGTACAGAGGAAGTCAAGCAACAACGGGTCTAGTGACCCCTCGAGGTTGCTTGTCCTCCAAATCACTGCAGTTCAGAGTGTTCAACAGTGGCTTAGAGTGGGTGAAGGAATACTGGAAAGGGAAGTACTGCCCTGGGACTAGTGTCCATAGCAGGGTTAGGAAATGTTAGTAGGGGATAATTAGGTTAGTGACATAATACAGCTCTAAGTGATTCTTAGTGTATGTGAGGAAAACAGAGTAACATCTTATTTATTTATAAATGCAGTGATCCACGATATATCTGAGGAAAACAAAATATAGTTATTCAGTTTCAAATGCAATCAGTCGCGGATTTATGGCAAGGTGGTAGTCTAAGTGATGTTTAAAGGAATCAACGGTGCTGCAGTCGATAGAATTTCAAGGAAGTCCATTCCACAAGTTAACAACTCATTGACAAATAAATTCTGACTCAAGTGAGCTAACCCAAGTAATGAAAAAGGGCCTAATTTGCAGGCATACGTTCAATATGCGTCATATTCGGGGGCCGTGGACAGCATCATTTTGAATTAAAAAGATGTATTTACCGTATAATGCAATATTATCCAATATGTCCTTGGAGATCCTCGACATTCAATTAATCAGATCTGTCAAACACGGCGACACAGTATCTACATTCCTGTTGAAGGATCGAACCTAAATTAATATAAGCACCATATGAGGAGGAGCACTTTATTGATGACGTTTACCAGATAGCTTCTTCAGTGACCTTAAGAAGCTATCTGTGAAACGTTGTCAATAAAGTGCTCCTCCTCATAATTATGGTATTTATATTCATCGAACTTTTAGGCAATTGAAATACTATATTTAGAGATAAATAGATGGATAGATGAAGAGGAGGAGAGACGTAGTTACGAGGAGTTATATGGAATAGTTATTATCTCAAAGACCATGTGGTCCATTCCGGGGAGATACTCCGAAGTGGCAAGAGAGAGTTTGTGTAGTGCATTATACTCATAGCGGAGCGTGCAAAACACTATCTACTCTTTTCTTGAACTGCTCTACTAAGAGAAAGAGAGAGAGAGAGAGAGATAATATAGTTCTAGTGGTGGGTGCTCCACAACGGGTCATTATCCCACAAGACACTAGGGTAAGGGAGGAAGGGTTAAAGAAGAGATTATTATTATAACATGTAGTGATGATACTGGAGAGCGAGAGATAGAGAGAGAGAGAGAGAGAGAGAGAGAGAGAGAGAGAGAGAGAGAGAGAGAGAGAGAATATAGTTCTAGTGGTGGGTGCTCCACAACGGGTCATTATCCCACAAGACACTAGGGTAAGGGAGGAAGGGTTAAAGAAGAGATTATTATTATAACATGTAGTGATGATACTGGAGAGCGAGAGATAGAGAGAGAGAGAGAGAGAGAGAGAGAGAGAATATAGTTCTAGTGGTGGGTGCTCCACAACGGGTCATTATCCCACAAGACACTAGGGTAAGGGAGGAAGGGTTAAAGAAGAGATTATTATTATAACATGTAGTGATGATACTGGAGAGAGAGAGAGAGAGAGAGAGAGAGAGAGAGAGAGAGAGAGAGAGAGAGAGAGAGAGAGAGAGAGAGAGAGAATACTCAGAACATTTGATTTTAATTTCACTATTTTTCCTAGGGTTTTAATTTTTGGAATCTGTAATTTTTCATAAATATATAGGCTACCATAGTGTTATATACCATTATCCAACGATCTTAAGAAATGCTGCCCGATAGTGGGGAAGGCTATTGTTATGACCAGTGTAAGGATAGCAGCAGTAGAGACAACTCCAAAAACAACTATAACTACAGTCCTCATCAACAACAATAACGGGAAAAGCGAGAGCGAAAAAGGACATATCAACCACCCCGAGCCATACATAGGGAGCGTCCTAACCAGGTAGACAGCGACCATATCCCCCCCTTCACACCTCTCATCACTCTCAAGTATAACCTATTAACCCCTTTAGTTCGTCATATTTATAACTACACCTTTATAATCCCTAGGTTAAACTGATCACACTGATGAGGTTATTAAGATTGTTTATACTTACATTTCGTAAACATTAACTGTAAACAATCTCTCCCTCTTAGACATCATTGTTACAAATGACTTTTGACAGTCACTGTAAGTAAGGTGATAAAGATTAGGAAGACGTACTAAGCAATGTACGATCCTATATATCTTATAAGGGTTAACTATGAACTCTTAGTAAGGATGACTAAAGGTGTCGATGTCCTTATGAGTTATATAAAGGTAATATAATTAACCATATCAGGGAAGACGTTTTGAGGTACGTTCCTGATAGGTTATAGGTTGATTGAAGGTAGATGTCAGCTCTCGTTCCTCTGCTCGATGATTGATAGATTAATTAGGTAGATAATTGTATGCCGCCACCATCCTACTTATACCTTATACATGTTATATATAGGTAAAGGGGGAAATTAAAGTATGTGATTTCCAAAACCAACTTTCTTATTTATTCAAGTAATAACTGATATAGTATACAGATGTACTAATAATATAAGGGAGAATGTATTCTGTCTAGAGAAAGCATATCTCCCAGACCTCTTGGTATGACTGAGGCCTGTATCTATTCTAGACCTCCTGTTATGTCTGAGGCTTGTCTCTTACTAACTCAAATCTTCCTTCAATACCTCTCACCTCCCCCTTGACTGCCACACCTTAGAAATCATGGAAAATTACCAAGACTCCTCCTATCACATGTTCAGAGAGTGGTGAGGAAATCAGGAGTGTTGAGGTCAGCTAACATTGGTGGGAAAGGAGTTTGAGTCATGACAATGCATAGGGTTGAACGATCTCTGGTGTACAGTCCCGCACATTAGTATAGAGACAATGTAACTAACACCTTAAATTTATATGAGAGTTGGATATAGTGAATCCTTAATAAATGATTGAATAGTTAGATGTAATATCACACAATGTGAGGTTACCTCTACAAAATCCAGTTCATATCCAGTTTCATCCAGACACACTCAGATTCGTGACCCATCTAGATTTGCTGACTAAACAATACCCACTAGTGACGCTAACGTAACACCGATATTAAAAAAAGGCAGCAAATCCCTACCCAGTAACTATCGTCCAATTAGCTTAACCTCAGTTGTATGTAAAATGCTAGAAACGGTCATAAGAGACAGACTCGTAAATCACTTAGAGGAAAATAACATACTTAAAGATACTCAACACGGCTTTCGTAAAAAACGTTCCTGTTTAACAAACTTCTTAGACTTCTTCCACGATATCCTCAACCTCTACGATTAGAGTAAAGCTGTAGATATTATATACCTTGATTTTCAAAAGGCCTTTGACAAAGTTCTCCACAAACGTTTACTGCTAAAACTAAAAGCGCATGGAATACAAGACGGTGTGTTGAAATGGATAGAAAATTGGCTCAGCGACAGAAAGCAAAGAGTAGTCATAAACGGTAAGGCATCTAAATGGACCAATGTAAGTAGCGGGGT
The DNA here is from genome assembly GCA_032716605.1 of Paralithodes platypus. Lineage (NCBI taxonomy): Eukaryota > Metazoa > Arthropoda > Malacostraca > Decapoda > Lithodidae > Paralithodes > Paralithodes platypus. The sequence goes on along the minus strand of CM064574.1, from coordinate 9,273,277 downwards.
ACCCCAGGGATCGGTACTAGGACCAATTCTCTTTCTAATTTACATCAACGAAATAGATGAGGGTCTCACCTGTACAATCTCAAAATTTGATGACGATACAAAAATTGCAAATAGCGTACTCTCAAAAGAACAAGTTGACGATATGCAACACAATCTAGATAAATTGTCACATTGGGCCCAAATTTGGCAAATGAGTTTCAATGCGGATAAATGTAAAGTACTACATATCGGATACCTAAATGAGAAAGCAAACTATTCGATGAATGACACTCAGCTTAAGAATGTAAACAGAGAAACCGATCTGGGAGTAACAATATCAAGTAACCTAAAACCGAGTCAACAATGTTCAGAAGTTGTTAAGAAGGCAAACAAAATAATTGGCTTTATAGGCAGGTCATTTGAGCATAAATCCAAAGACGTTATCCTAACCCTTTACAATTCCTTAGTCCGCCCTCTTCTGGAATACTGCGTTCAATGCTGGTGCCCTTATTACCAAAAAGATATAAACAAGCTAGAACGAGTTCAACGTAGAGTTACCAAAATGATACCTAGCCTAAAGAACAAACCATACGAAGAGCGTCTTAGAAAATTAAATCTATTTCCGTTAACCCAGCGCAGATTAAGAGGTGACTTAATTCAAGTGTTCAAAATCATCAAAGGCATCGACAATATGAACTGTAGTAAGTACTTCACTATCGACCAATCTAATTACACGCAGGGAAACGGTTGCAAAATTATTGGTAAATCTTTTAACTCACACGAATCTAAGAATTTTTTCTTCAATCGAGTTGTCAACTTGTGGAATGGGCTTCCCCGAGGAGACGTTATAGACTGCAGCACCGTTGATTCATTTAAACTCCGCATAGACAAATATCGCATCAAACCCGCGACTGACTGCGTTTGTAAATGAATAACTTTATTTTATCCTCCCCTCAGTTACTAACCCATATGTCCCCTACTAACTTCCTAATCCTGCCACGAACATTAGTTCCAGGGCAGTAGTTCCCTTTCCAATGTTCCCTTACCCACTCTAAACCACTGTTTGGACACTTGATCCTCAGTGTTTTGGAGGACAAGCAGCCTATAAGGGTCACTAAACCTGTTGTTGCTTGATTTCCTTTGTACTCTCATCTCATAGTGAGAGCTAGGCTACTCACTCACTTCAACGACAGACCTAACCAAGGGAGGTTTTACCCTGTTATCTTCCCTGGTCTTACCCCTCTCTCTTCACCTAAAAACTCCCCTTACACCCAAGTCAACATTGTACTCTATAACCAAGTTCATAGACTTATTTGTGGCCAAGCCACATAACCACTTGTAGTCTAAATCTCCAGACTGAGTTTATAACCCTACTAACTCATCCATAACCAGTTAGGAGTACTGTATATCTAAACTGTATTGTGTTACTCAATATTATAAGTTACCATCTAATTCAGTTTCCTTTACTCCTTATATATATTATTGACATATATATTCTCCCTTTTATACTCATGTGTACACAAACCCTTCCCTACCAGGTAGTAAGTGTTCCTAGTGCCTAGTTTATTCTATACCTACCACCTGATCCCTGGTCATTAACCTAACCAAAGAACCTAACTTAATGTTCAGCAGTACTTGAGAAGTAGACAGAATGGGTAAAAAACATCATCTGAGGAAGAGCACTTTATTGACAAAGTTTCGCAGATAACGTGACCCGATGAAGCTATCTGCGAAACGTTGTCAATAAAGTGCTCTTCCTCAGATGGTGTTTTTTATCCAACCTAACTTAACCTAACCTAGGTCTAGTACGTGAGATACAAGAATAACACCTAATATATGTCCCTTGTACCTAGTACGTAGGACAGAAGACTAACCCTCACCGAACACCTACAATATGTCCGTAGTAGCCTACCTAGTACGTGGAATACAAGAATAAACCTCACCTAGCACAGTGGCTGGAAAACTAACTCTGTACAAATTAGATTACAAAATAAAAGCGTACCTTATTGAGATTATGTGGAGGAAGTAAGTGGTGAGCATGATCTAAAAAAAAATCCTTTTCTGTGTAAAGTCCAAAACCCACAATCACGCCGTATGATCGTCTTTTCAAGATACTGCTACTGGTCTGAGGGCTCATAATAATAATAAGTAACACCGCATTCTTAACATTAATCACCCAGCAGGGGTGACCACACCGCTTACTTGCCACAGAAGTGGGCAAACAACTATCTTCTGTTATTCTTCTATTATTTCTTGTGTCAATAATCACAGAATGTGGCAGAGGAGAGCAACCCTTACACAGGGAGCCAAGACTACACTGGTGATTTAGGTCAATCTAGGAGGGTATGCGTGGGCCGATTGCAATGACGTAATAAACATATTATACCCGAGTATTGTTTCCTGCATGTATGCATGACGTAACCAATGAGATATAATGACGTGTTCACAAAGAAACCAATAAGAACCCAGAAGTGTCTTGTGACATGACGCGCAATGGTGTGGACATTAACACCTGTAGTACCCACAGAGATAGGTAGATGGAGGAAGTGCTGACAAAAAAGGTGGTGGACAGACCTCCGGAGTTAAAAGAACATGGCCAATACGCATATTGGTTCCAAAAAATAAATTTTAGTACCGTAATTTTTTATTTGGTTTTGCTGAGGGGTAAAGGTTACTTTTAGAACCGATAGTGATTACAGCAACTATTATATTTTTAGTTCATGCTTTTCCTTCATATACTGTACAGTGTTTTCTTATACACCATGGTGGATAACGTTCTTATACACCATGGTGGATAACGCACCCACCATAGGATCAAAAGGACATAAACACTGAGAAGAACGCCGAGGCAAAGAGCCCTTTAGCTTACATCGCCCCCTTCCCTCCCCTCCTCTCTCTCTCTCTCTCAACCCCCCCCCCCCCCCCCTCCCCTCTTCCTAAGAAGAAGCAAAGCATGAGAGAGATGAAGTGTAATACCAGGTTCGGAGTGAGGGGTCGCTGCCCCCCAATAAATACCTACCGCCCCCCACTATTACCCCCTCCCCCCACCACATGATAGCAAGATTGTGGTGGTGGTCGGAGCAGGTGTTTGTGATCACGGTGGTGGTGGTGGCTGATGGATTGTGGTGGTGGTTTATGATGGGCAGGGGGGGGGGGGGGGGCAAAGAGGATATTTGGGGGGGGGGGGGGGGGGGGTTGTGCAGTTTGTAGGAGGATGGGGAGAAGGAGCTGGATTGGAGAGGAAAAGAGATGGTGGAGTGGGGGAGGTGGGAGAGCATGGAAAAGGCGTGGTTGGGATGAAGGAGAGTTGGGGAAAGGGGGGTGGGGGGGGGAGAGGATGGGAAAGGCGTGGTTGGGGTGAAGGAGAGTTGGGGAGGGGGGGGGGAGAGAGGATGGTAAAGGCGTGGTTGGGGTGAAGGAGAGTGGGGGTATGGGGGAGGAGGTTAGAGTGAGGGGAAAGGAAGGATGAGACAAGATTGTAGTGTAGATTGGCGCAGGTGTTGGTGATGGAGGTGGAGGATGAATTGTTGTGGGGTTTATGGGGGGGGGGGTCCGTGGGAAAAGGTGGGGGGGGGGGGAAGTTGGGGTAAGAGGAATTACAGGGCTGATTTTTCTGGTCCCCTTCTCCCTCGTGTTTAGCCCCATTGGTTTTTAGATTTTCAGACGTTCGGCCCATTAGTTTGGCGATTTTAAGACTTTACGCCCCATTTCTTTGTCAATATTTAGACCTTTAGTGTCATTTAGGTGTAGATTTTTTTCTGGTGAGCGATAGCGAGTCTGTAATTTTAAGAGTAACCGGCTTTCGGCCCGGATATTTTTCTACCGAAAAATGTAAAAATTTATCTTAAAGGGGGTCTAGGGAGTGTTTTTTTCACGTTGATGGAGGTCTAGCGATGAAAATAAATATTAAATCAATATATAAATAAATAGACCCAAAAAACTAACCACTCTCCCCTTAAAATGCTGGGAGGTGGTGGGTTGGGGTAGAGTTAGGGAAGGCGGTGGTGGTGATGGAGGGTGGAGGATGGAATGGTGGGGAGGGAGAGAAGTAGTGGTGATAGTAGGTTGGAGTTAGGGGAGGATGGGGGATTGATGAATGTAGGGAGGAGGTGGGGGTGGAGGGGATGGTGGGGTAATTGGTGGTGATGGAGGGGTTAGGCAAGATGGTGGGGACGGAATAGTGATAAGAGGTGGGGAGGAGGGGGTGATGGAGGGGGTGGGGAAGGAAGGTGGGATGGTGGGGGTGGAGGGGATGGTGGGGTACTTGGTGGTGATTGAGGGGTGTTAGACAAGATGGTAGGTACGGAAAAGTGATAGGAGGTGGGGAGGAGAGTGATAGTAGAGGAGGATGGTGGGGAGGTGGAAAGATCGGGGTAATTGGTGATGATTGAGGGTTAGAGTTGGGGAAGGTAGTGGTGGTGGAGGGATGGTGGGGAGGAGATTGATAGGTGGGGGAAGAATATTAGAGTAATTGGTGGTGATTGAGGGTTAGAGGTAGGTAAGGTGGTGGTGATAGTGGGGTTGCGGGGGGAATAATGATGGGGTTAATTGGTGGTGATTGAGGGCTAGAGTTGGGCACGATGGTGGTGGTGATTTATACCAACGGTGAGGATAAGAACATATTTGGGCCACGTAATTTACCCTTCAGTGGATAATACTGTACATCATCCACCAGAAGAGTGAGCGAGGAAACACATTTGTATAATAATCTTAAGATACCTGCCCTTGTTATAGATGTGGAGGAGTAAAGGTAGGTTCACACATAGGCGAGTCGGAGGGCGAGGCCAACGCGAGTCACACTCGCCGCAAATCGCCGTTGATGGAGCCCGAACCCAACGCGAGTAGCAGCTGATGCGAGTAAACACGCATAGAACACGAATTTAACACGAATTTAACACGAGTTTACATGAGTTTACACGAGTTTACGCGAGTGTTGGCGAGTTTAACACGACCCCAACACGCACCGCCAAAATTTGAAAAATAACGGTCAAATTCCAGGGTACGAATAGTGCGAGTCTACATGAGTGTCACAGGAGTTTACATGAGTTTACACGTGTTTACACGAGAGATGAACGCGAGTCTACAGGAAGTTAACAGGAGTGTATATTCTATTTAATTTATATCTTGTATTTATTTATATTTCATGTTGGATATCAATCTGTATATTATTATTTGTCATCATATAATTATCCTTTGCATATATTCCACATCATTATTATTATGTATGGGTAGGAGGGTGGTGGGAGGGTGGTTTGGGGGATGGTGTGGGGAAGGTAGAAGCGTAATTGACTCATGTTACAAATATGAAGCCGATTGGTAAGGTAGTTTCGCAACCACGGATTTTCCTTTTTTTCCTTATCTTCGTACGGATATGCTGGAAGTGGATGGTGGGAGGCGGTTGGGGGTGTGGTGGGGGGAAGGCAGAAGGGTAAGGGACTTGTCACACAAATATGGAACCGATTGGTGCAGTCGTTTTGCCGCCACAGATTTTCCTTTTTTTTCTTATCTTCGTACGGATACGCTGGAAGTGGGTGGTGGGAGGCGGTTGGGGGTGTGGTGGGGGGAAGGCAGAAGGGTAAGGGACTTGTCACACAAATATGGAACCGATTGGTGCAGTCGTTTCGCCGCCACAGATTTTCCTTTTTTTCCTTATCTTCGTACGGATACGCTGGAAGTGGGTGGTGGGACGCGGTTGGGGGTGTGGTGGGGGGAAGGCAGAAGGGTAAGGGACTTGTCACACAAATATGGAACCGATTGGTGCAGTCGTTTCGCTGCTACGATTTTTGTTGATAATATAAACAGACTCGTGTGACACTCATGTAGACTCGTGTGACACTCATGTAGACTCACGTGACACTCATGTAGACTCGCGATCATCAAATTTCTAAATAGTACAACGTGACTGTCACGCGAGTCTACATGAGTGTCACATGAGTCTACAGGAGTTTACACGAGGTTACGGGAGTCTACGCGAGTCAACGCGAGTCTACGCGAGTCTATGCGAGTTGGCGTCCTACTCGCACTTGACTCTCCAATTTTTGTGTCTGCACAAAAATTTTGGCCGCGTTCGCGAGTCTACGCGGTCCACCGCGAGTCCACGCGAGTCTGTGCGAGTGTCGGCGAGTGTCGGCGAATTTGGGATAATCATTGGCGAGTGCAAAAAAATCATCACTCGCGTTGGAGTTGCGCTCCGACTCGCCTATGTGTGAACCTACCTTTAGGGCTGCATAAACTGTACTGTATGATGTGGGTGTTTACTTGCTAAGGGAGAGGTATCGGAGTGAGTAGTCGAATCAGGTTTCACACATTTATTATATTTAATAGGAGTAGAATAAAGGGCCCTTCACACAGTCAGGAATGCGAGCTAGAGTCACTAGGAGTAGAGGAAAATTCGGACTCGCAGGCCTATTCGCGGTGAAAATTGATGACTCCTAATGACTCTAGCGACTCCTGTTAGACTCCCAGTGATTCCCGGCCAGTCGCGGCCGATTGGCCATGCCCGAAAAATTGTTCATCGTGCTGAAAAGTTTGGCCGCGAATCGTACCACTCCCATTGACTCACAGTGAGTCCTAGTGACTCGCAGTGACTCTCGGTGTCTCCATTCTCGTCCCATTGACTCCCGATGATTCGTAAATGATTCTAACATGATTCTCGGACAATTTTTATGACTCGCGGACATTATTTAGTTACTTGATATAGTCTATTCGCTGTAAGTAGGTTACTTTATCCACCACTACCACTTTATCTACCACTACCACTTTATCTACCACTACCACTTTATCCACAACTACCACTTTATCCACCACTACCACTTATCCACTAATACCACTTTATCTAACACTACCACTTTATCCACCACTACCACTTTATCTACCACTACCACTGTATCCACCACTACCATTATATCTACCACTACCACTGTATTCACAACTGCCCCTTTATCCACCACTACCACTTATCCACTAATACCACTTTATCTAACACTACCACTTTTTCCACTAATGCCACTTTATATAACACTACCACTTTATCCACCACTACCACTTTATCCACAGCTACCCCTTTATCCACCACTACCACTGTATCCACCACTACCACTTATCCACTAATACCACTTTATCTAACACTACCACTTTATCCACTAGTACAACTTTATATAACACTACCACTTTATCCAGCACTACCACTTTATCCAGCACTACCACTTTATCCACCACTACCACTTTATTTACCACTACCAATTTATCCACCACTACCACTTTATCCACCACTACCACTTTATCTACCACTACCACTTTATCCACCACCACAACTTTATTATCCACTACCACTTTATCCACCACTACCACTTTATCTACCACTACCACAAATTGTTGTGATCTGTTGTTGCTTGTTCTCCTTTGTACTCCTTTGTAATAGCCGAGTAATCAAGATAAAGACATGGCACCTTACCATCAGTTGGAAATAATAAGACTATTGTCCCAAACGTGCCAGAAATATAGTAAAATAATAGGTCTGGGGGGCCATCCATGGCATACTCCCATCTCCATCCTTACACCTCGCACTGATTCTCGGTGACTTCCAGTGACTTGTATATAACTCCTCCTGACTCCCACTGACCCGTGTATTACTCGCATCGACTCGTATCTATCACTAATCCGAAAACTACCGTTATTTTTCAAATTTTCAATAACTCTCACTTCATTCGCGGTTTTATCCCGTTGACTCCTGGTAACTCACAGTTACTCACAGTGACTCCTTGTGACTCGCAAGTACACTCCCACTGACTCCTACTCTGTCGTGGTGGCACGTGGAATTTCGGACACTCGCGGTCATTTTTGCAGGAACCGCCGCGAGTCATCACTCCCAGTGATTCTAGGTCGCATTTCTGACTGTGTGAAGGGCCCTTTATAGGACGAAATAGTCCCAACATAGCATGAAATAGAATGGGGTATTTTATATACACTGGGTCTACCTTTAAGAGGTCACCCGAATTAACAGAGTACAATTGGCAAGCAATCAGATATCAACTTTATTCTCTCTACATGTACATGAACAAAGAAATAGGACAAGTAATATATATATACACGACGTACACAGAATTAGACAAGGATGATATATATTAAATAATAAAGAATGATGCTCGTGAGTGTGGTTGGAATGTAGGGGGGGGGGGGAGGTGGTAATCTAGCTGGACTCTATTATGATGTAAAATAAGGCAGAGTTAGTTATCTATGAGTAGGCAGCGATCAGGCGACTGAGTGGACGTTCCAACATGTAACAATCTACTCATAGGAGAGCGATATTAATTACTGATAGCGTACTGAGGGTTTGATTTTAAACAACAACTGATCGAATGGAAGTTACGTTAATAGGGGGCCTGATGGACAGACCACGGATAACTTCTGCAGTGAGGCTGACAGAGATAATTAAATACTCTTTGCATCCAACAACGAATGGCTTCTGCAGTGATGCTGACAGAGGGACCAGGAGATATTAAATACTCCTTAATTTTCCTACCACACTGAGACTTTGGGCTTTGGAGCACCTAGGGAGGTCTTGGACACTCAGCTCAGGAGGGAAGGTGAGATACTTTCCCTAACCTGGTCTGAGTACCTATTCACTCCATCAGTCTTCCTAGGCCTTGATCGGCTGCACGGAGAAAGGGCGCTTTTGGCCTTTCCTAACACTGACATAGGCCCTTGTTGCTCCGGTGATGGGGGGAGGGGGGATAGCAAAGGTAGGACCCGCAATATTTGCTTCCGTATCCCCTCCCAGGTCCTCTCTACAGGTGTGTGTTTTGGGGGGTGGCACTGCATCGTCCTGGTTAGCTGGGTGACCTGGCCGTCGGCCAACCCTGGGTCAGCTTGTAGTGGCGACATCACATCTGGCGGCGTAGGAACGTGGAACTGCTCTCTCGTATGCAAAGTAGTTCTCTCCGGCTTGTTAGATCCGTGTTGGTGGGGGGTTGGTACACCTGTCCTCAGGGGAACTTCCCTATACCGAGCCCGTTTCGTTTGAGAGAGAACGGTTGAAGGACGGGCTTCGGTGATGGTCGATGATGCCTCTGGTTGTTTTGGTGCCGTACGGGGTTAGGTCTTTGGTGCGCCTGCTGTAGGTGACCCCGGCTGTAGGGTTGTGCCTAGTTCTGTTGGTTTTGGTGTGGTGGTTGGTTGGGGGTGCCCTGGTAAGTTCCAGGGGTTGCAGGTGGCTGGTTGTTGTGGGCTGCTTGCCTTTCCTTCGGTATAACAAATCTGTTTTTGCTAATTTCACTCCACCACCAAACACCTCCAATGAAATTAATGAAAGCATGTGATCCACCGGGATTCGAACCTGGGTCACCACACACATATTTTTAAGCACTCTAACCATTACACCATCCCATTAAGGGGAAATTGGTCGTTTTTTCTGGTCCCCCTTCTCCCTCGTGTTTAGCCCCATTGGTTTTTAGATTTTAAGACGTTCGGCCCTACTGAGAGAGTTAAGGGGAGATGGGCTGGTTTTTCTGGACCCCTTCTTTCTCGTATCTGACCCTATTAGTTTTGAAATTTTAAGACGTTCGGCCCATTAGTATGACGATTTTAACACTTTTAGCTTCATTTCGTTGTTAAGACCTATTGTACCATTTAGGTGTCGATTATTTCCTGGCGAGCCTCTAATCATAAGAGAAATCGGCCTTTGACCGGGACATTTTTCTACCGAAAAATGTACAAATCAATCTAGGGGGTGTATTTCTAAGTTTGAGGGAGGTCTAGCGAGGAAGCTAACAAATAAATGTATTAACACTCAGGCTGCGGGGCCCAACATATGTCGAGCGAGAGAACCATGGCCACCCCTGCAGGGCCTGACATATGTCGGAAGGGATGTTGAGCACATTATCGGCTCTGAGAGAGAGTCCACGCGTTGGGAGGACAATAGGCGGGTTCTGACCGCTCGGCACGGCACTCGCACCGCAACTGACACCACCTCTGCACCATTCCACACCCCTGGCCTCGCGAGACAAGGAAAAAACTTGGGAATTTACCGTAATTTAGGGTTTTTGCCCTCGTGTTGCGCAATTGTTGCAAGAGAACCTGTGGTCGTACAAGGATGATTCAGGTGTCATTGGAATGCTCTATTATCGCCCTTTCACGGATACATAATTGCATTACGCTCTGGCTCTTGTTTATGCATGAAAAAGAGCATGGAATGAAGCTCGTTTAGGGTAAATATGCCTGCCAGGCAGGTAGTAGAAGTTACAAACATCCCTGTTTGACAGGGGTTGATTAAAAAAACACTAGCCACTAGCCCCTTAAATATAGCCTATTCAACGTTTGGGGGTTTATGTAGAGGATATTTTGTAATTGTTATTGAAGGTTTCCATTGTCTAGGCCTCTAGGGAATATTCGAGCAATGCATTTGGAATTTACTCTATACAATAATCATAAAGGGGTGTATACAAGGAGGGTGTAGACAAGGAGGAAGTAGATAAGGAGGGGTGTAGACAAGGAGGTAGTAGATAAGGAGGGGTGTAGACAAGGAGGGTGTAGGCAAGGAGGATGTAGACAAGGTGTGTGTAGACAAGGAGGGGTGTAGACAAGGAGGGGTGTAGACAAGGAGGGGTGTAGACAAGGAGGGTGTAGACAAGGAGGGTGTAGGCAAGGAGGGTGTAGGCAAGGAGGGTGTAGACAAGGTGGGTGTAGACAAGAAAGGTGTAGACAAGAAGGGTGTAGACAAGGGGAGGGGGGGTAGACAAGGTGGGTGTAGACAAGGAGGATGTAGCCAAGCAGGGTGTATACAAGGAGGGTGTAGACAAGAAGGGTACAAAGAGAGTACACAGGAGTACAAAGGAAATCAAGCAACAACAGATCTAGTGACCCTTCTAGGTTGCTTGTCCTCCAAAACACTGAGGGTCAAGTATCCAAACAGTGGTTTAGAGTGGGTAAGGGAACATTGGAAGGGGGATTACTGCCCTGGAACTAATGTCTGTGGCAGGATTAGGAAGTTAGTAGAGGACAGATGGGTTAGTAACTGAGGGGGGGATAAAATAAAGTTATTCATTTACAAACGCAGTCAGTCGCGGGTTTGATGCGAGATATTTGTCTAGGCGGAGTTTAAGTGAATCAACGGTGATGCAGTCTATAACGTTTCGGGGAAGCCCATTCCACAAGTTGACAACTCGATTGAAGAAGACATTTTTAGATTTGTGCGAGTTAAAAGATTTACCAATAATTTTGCAACCGTTTCCCCGCGTGTAATTAGATTGGTCGATAGTGAAGTACTTACTACAGTTCATATTGTCGATGCCTTTGATGATTTTGAACACTTGAATTAAGTCACCTCTTAATCTGCGCTGGGTTAAAGGAAATAGATTTAATTCTCTAAGACGCTCTTCGCTCTTCGTATGGTTTGTTCTTTAGGCTTGGTATCATTTTGGTAACTCTACGTTGAACTCGTTCTTGCTTGTTTATATCTTTTTGGTAATAAGGGCACCAGGATTGAACGCAGTATTCCAGAAGAGGGCGGACTAAGGAATTGTAAAGGTTAGGATAACTTCTTTGGATTTATGCTCAAATGACCTGCCTATAAAGCCAATTATTTTGTTTGCCTTCTTAACAACTTCTGAACATTGTTGACTCGGTTTTAGGTTACTCGATATTGTTACTCCCAGATCGGTTTCTCTGTTTACATTCTTGAGCTGAGTGCCATTCATCGAATAGTTTGCTTTCTCATTTTGGTATCCGATATGTAGTACTTTACATTTATCCGCATTGAAACTCATTTGTCAAATTTGGGCCTAACATGACAACTTATCTAGATTGTGTTGCATATCCTCAACTTGTTCTTTTGAGAGTACGCTATTTGCAATTTTTGTATCGTCAGCAAATTTTGAGATTGTACAGGTGAGACCCTCATCTATGTCGTTGATGTAAATTAGAAAGATAATTGGTCCTAGTACCGATCCCTGGGGTACCCCGCTACTTACATTGGTCCATTTAGATGCCTTACCGTTTATGACTACTCTTTGCTTTTTGCCGCAGAGCCAATTTTCTATCCATTTCAACACACCGTCTTGTATTCCATGCGCTTTTAGTTTTAGCAGTAAACGTTTGTGGGGAACTTTCTCAAAGGCCTTTTGAAAATCAAGGTATATAATATCTAAAGCTTTACTCTCATCGTAGAGGTTGAGGATATCGTGGAAGAAGTCTAAGAGGTTTGTTAAACAGGAATGTTTTTTATGAAAGCCGTGTTGGGTGTAGACAAGGATGGTGTAGACAAAGAGGGTGTAGACAAGGTGGGTGTAGACAAGGTGGGTGCAAACAAGGAAGGTGTATACAAGGTGGGTGTAGACAAGGAGGGTGTATACAAGGAGGGTGTAGACAAGGTGGGTGTAGACAAGGAGGGTGTAGACAAGGTGGGTACAAAGGAGTACAAAGGAAATCAAGCAACAACAGGTATAGTGACCCTTCTAGGCTGCTTGTCCTGCAAAACACTGAGGATCAAGTGTCCAAACAGTGGTTTAGAGTGGGTAAGGGAACATTGGAAAGGGAACTAATGTCCGTGGCAGGATTAGGAAGTTAGTAGGGGACAGATGGGTTAGTAACTGAGGGGAGGATAAAATAAAGTTATTAATTTACAAACGCAGTCAGTCGCGGGTTTGATGCAAGATATTTGTTTAAGCGAATTTTCAATGAATCAACGGTGCTGCAGTCTACAACGTCTCGGGGGAAGCCCATTCCACAAGTTGACAACTCGATTGAAGAAGAAATTCTTAGATTCGTACGAGTTAAAAGATTTACCAATAATTTTGCACCCGTTTCCCCGCGTGTAATTAGATTGGTCGATAGTGAAGTACTTACTATAGTTCATATTGTTGATGCCTTTGATGATTTTAAACACTTGAATTAAGTCGCCTCTTAATCTGCGCTGGGTTAAAGGAATTAGATTTAATTCTCTAAGACGCTCCTCGTATGGTTTGTTCTTTAGGCTAGGTATCATTTTGGCAACTCTACGTTGAACTCGTTCTAGCTTGTCTATATCTTTTTGGTAATAAGGGCACCAGGATTGAACGCAGTAATCCAGAAGAGGGCGGACTAAGGAATTGTAAAGGGTTAGAATTACTTCTTACTGGGTGTAGACAAGGTGGGTGTAGACAAGGTGGGTGTAGACAAGGAGGGTGTAGACAAGGACGGTGTAGACAAGGAGGGTGTAGACAAGGACGGTGTAGACAAGGAGGGTGTAGACAAGGAGGGTGTAGACAAGGAGGGTGTAAACAAAGTGGGTGTAGACAAGGACGGTGTAGACAAGGTGGGTGTAGACAAGGAGGGTGGAGACTTTAGAAAAACACCCCCAAGACCCTCCTTCAAGATAAATTTGTACATTTTTCGATAGAAAAATTTCCCGGCCGAAGGCCGGTTACTCTTTAAATTACAGATTTGCTATCGCTCGCCAGGAAAAAATCTACACCTAAATGACACGAAAAGTCTAAATATTGACAAAGAAATGGGTCGAAAGGTCATAAAATCGCCAAACTAAGAAGCCGAATATCATAAAATCTGAAAACTAATAGGGCTAAACATAAGGGAGAAAGGGGTGAAGACAAAGGAGAGGGGGGGGGGGGAGGTGAAACATTGGGAGTGAAGACAAAGGGGAGGGGGGGGGGGGGTAGGATGTGAAACAAGAGGGATGAAGACAAGGGGGGGGGGGGGGGGGGAGGGAGGAAACAAGGGGGTGAATACAAGGGTGGGGGATGAGGAGGTGAAACAAGGGGGGTTGAAGACAAAGAGGGGGGCAGAAGGGGGGGGGGGGGGGGGGGGCAGTAACTCCAAGGATATTGTGTTGAGGGTCAGGAAAGTTTGGGTATGAATCCTCACCGCGTGCTTCCTTCCTCCTTCCTTCTTTCTCTGCTTTCTCTGCTTTCTCTCCATCTCTTCCTTCTTATCTTCTTTCCTTCCTTCCTTTTCTGCTTTCTCTCCCTCTCTTCCTTCCTTCTTTCTCTCCATCTCTTCCTTCCTCCTTCCTTCTTCTCTTCTTTCCCCTTCCTTCCTTCTTTCGCTCCATCTCTTCCTCCATTTCTTACCACCCCCTTTTTTTTCCTGCTTTCCCTTTCCTTTCTTCTTTCCTCTTCCTTCCTTCTTTCTCTCCCTCTCTTCCTTCCTTCTTTTCTTACAACCCCCTTCCTCCTTATCTTCTTCCTTCTTTATCTTCCTTCCTTCTTTCTCTCCCTCTCTTCCTTCCTTCTTTTCTTACCACCCCCTTCCTTCTTCTCTTCCTTCCTTCTTTCTCTTCATATCTTCCTTCCTTCTTTTTCTTCATCTCTTCCTTCCTTCTTTCTCTTCATCTCTTCCTTCCTTCGTTCTCTTCATCTCTTCCTTCCTTCTTTCTCTCCATCTCTTCCTTCCTTCTTCCTTCTTTCTCTCCATCTCTCCCTTCCTTCTTTCCTTCCTTTCTTCGTTCTCTCCATCTCTTCCTTCCTCCTTCTCTTCTTTCCTTCTTTCTCTCCATCTCTTCCTTCCTTCTTTCTCTTCTTTCCTTCCTTCCTTCTTTCTATCCATATCTTCCTTCCTTCTTTCTCTTCACCTCCTCCTTCCTCATTTTCTTACCACCCCCTTCCTTTTTCCTTCTTCCCATTTCTTTTTTTCTTTCTCCTTCCTTCCTTACTCCCTCCCTCTCTCATTCCCTTCCTTTCTTCCCTCTATTCTCCGTCTTCCCTGCCCTCATTCTTTACCTTCTCGATCCATTACTTTACTCGATCCTTACCCTAATTTCTATGCTACCCTACTTCGGTTTCTATCCCTCCATCTGCGCCTTTGTTTCTAATTTCCTTTTCGGCCGTTCCATAGCTGCGGTTGTGGACTGCCATCGTTCACTTCTTTATTCTATCAAATCCGGAGTTCCTCAGGGTTCTATCCTATCTCTAATTCTCTTTCTTATTTATTTAAATGATCTTCTCAACTGTACCTCCAGTCCTATTCATTCTTATGCAGACGACTCTACCTTACACTATTCAAGTAGTTTTCCAGAGCGCCCCAGCAAACAATCCCTCGAAAGCAAACGTAATGAAGCCATGCAACACTTATCTTCTGACCTGACTGCCATTTCCAATTGGGGCAGAGAAAACCTTGTTGCCTTTAATGCTTCCAAAACCCAATTTCTCCATTTATCTACCCGTCCAGAACTCCCAGAAGAATATCCTTTATACTTCAACAATACAAAAATCAACCCTTCATCTTCTCTCAATATTCTCGGTATCTCTTTCTTTTCTGCTCGCTCTTGGAAGGACCATATTACCACTCTTGCTAAGGCGGCCTCCCAGAAGCTGGGAGTGCTCAATCGCCTCAAGGGGTTCTTTACCCCTGCACAGCTTCTTGCTCTGTACAGAGGCACAGTGCGTCCTTGTATTGAGTATTGTTCACATGTGTGGGGAGGATCCTCTCACACAACACTTCTAGACAAAGTAGAAAGGAAAGCCTTTCGTATCATTAACTCCCGTCCACTCACAAACTCTCTGCAATCTCTCTCTCTATTCTATCGCTACTACAATAATCAGTGTTCCTCAGAGCTCTCTCAGTGTACTGTACAGTATACCACCTCCTCTACATAGTACCCGTTTTGCAACACAATCCCACCATTACTCTATGCAACTCTCCAACACAAGAGTGAAACGATACTCCAAATCTTTCTTCTATTCAACAGCTTAGCTCTGGAACTCTCTCCCTGAATCCAGAATTTCCTCATACTATGACTTAAATTGCTTCAACCTCCGTGTGTCCAGGCATTTTGGCACGACTGTTCCTTGATTTTGGCCCTGTCACTCTTTTCAACTCTGGGTTAGGCACTCGTCACAGGTAATTTTGCCTTTTGTCTCTCTCATTCACATAGAACAAAATAACACGCACACGCACACATACACACACAGTTGAAGAGGTTTGATTTGAATAATTTAAATTCAACTGTAAATATTTGAAGTAAATAACGCAGATACTATTAATTATTTTCCATCATATGATTATCTAATTCTGTGTTTGCTAAACCAGTCGTTCAACTGACAAGCTTTATTATTATCTAGCTAAAGGGGATATAATATTCCTAATACTATTCCTAATGCATAGTTACATGAACAACGGCACCTTTAAATGGTGATACTGACCAAAATATTAGCATATACTGAAATATCTTAAATTTACAGTTATTATACATTCATCCATCAGTCTTAACAATCCCACCCCAACTTCCCCACCTCTCTACCTCCACACCCACCCACCTCTTCACCCATCGTTCGCCAAATCCACACCCTTACCTCCCTCCATCCCTTAGTGACCAGTAGGATAGAAACATTATGACCGAGCTCGGAGAGGGAGAGGATGGTGGATGATTATATTATATATAATATATATATGATATATATATTATATATTTTATAATGTTACTTCGTGATGCTACTTCAAGATATTTTCTTCTCAAATTTTCATCATATAAATTAATTATTTCCATAATGTGATTCATTAATATAAATTATAAATGGACATACATAATAGTGTTATTTTCAACAAACTGTATACCTCTGATAACCAAGACGAAAGAGAGAGAGAGAGAGAGAGAGAGAGAGAGAGAGAGAGAGAGAGAGAGAGAGAGAGAGAGAGAGAGAGAGAGAGAGAGATTTCAGCTACTGAAGGAGGGAATCTACTGTTCATTACGAATTCGTTTCGGGAACATTATTTATGAAAACATAGATCTCTATATGTTTACAATTTTTCACTGCATGCTATATAACGTCATCAACACCGTAATAACTGTCAGGGAAGGCTCACTAACAACATATATATTGCGTTGATTGTAAACAACCGAACACTGCCCTCCTCCCCCCTCCCATTGTTTCCTACCCTTTCATCAACACTACGACAAGCTCCCCCTCCCTTCCCAACAAGCTGCATCATCTAAGGAACACAATCTTCGACTGATTCAAGGAGGGGAGTGTGAGATCTTACTATATTCAGAGGACTAGGTGGCCCACGCAGAATGGTGGCCCAATATGAACCTTTAAAAGGCAAATAGAAACTCCGAAATGTAAATATTTGGTAACAAAATATAGAATAAATTTCATTAGTTTCGGAAGAGGATAACAAACCTTTGGCCAAGGTGTATGTCCTAGAGTGTACTTCCAAGGGAACTTTTGTAAACGGAAATACATGTTTATTGATAGCCCACATAAAAGATAGCGAGGCACCATCCCATTAAAAATACAAATATAACGAATCACCCAATTAGGCTTCTGGTGAATGTGGCAAAGACTCTTGGCATGTTTTGAAAGACTGAAACACAAAATATACACATATATATATATAATATATATATATATATATATATATATATATATATATATATATATATATATATATATACCGGTATATATATATATATATATATATATATATATATTGATACAACATATATATAACATATATATGAACACACACACATATATATATATATATATATATATATATATATATATATATACACATTGCTCACTGTGCCCCTGTACAGAGCAACAATCTGTGCGGGGGTGAAGAATCCACATACACTGTTGAGCACACCTAACATCTGGGAAGCAGTTTTTAGCATAAGTGGTAATATGAGCTTTCCAAGAAAGTTTAGAAGGAAAAAAATAAATATGGAGAGAAGATTGAGGGTTGATTTATGTATATTTGTAGAGTAAGGGATAGTCATCTGGAAGATTGTGATAGGTAGACAGATGGAGAATATAGGTTTTGGAAGCAATGAAAGCAACAAGGTTTTCTCTGCCCCAATCGGAAATAGTTGATAGATCAGAAGATAGACATCTTAAGGCCTCATCATTTGAGTTGTTGAGTAATTGCATGGCGAGTCGTTGTGGGAAACTAGTTGAATAGTGTAAGGTAAAGTCATCATCTTATGAGTGGGTAGAACTAGAGGTACAGTTGAGATCATTAATTAATATTACAAAGAGAACTGGAGACAGGACAGAACCCGAGGAACACTGGATATGATGGGCTGAGGAATTGAGTGATGGCCATCCACAACCTCAGCTATGGAATGCAGAACATAAATTTGAGTCAAAGGCACATATGGAGTGATAGAAGCTGAAGAAGGGCAGTTTAGATATATGAGATATGTGCCTGACTCTGCCGAAGGCTTTTGATATATCTAACGCAATAGAGATCGGCCAAACATCCTCGACTTTGTTTTAACCTATAATCCCTCTGTCTGCTTACACTGTAATCCTTTTCTCTCCGTTGGGCTCCTCCGATTATAACCTTATCTCTATTACCTATCCTATCTTTCCAGTGTGGCCACCTGATCCTTTCAATTGGTGGCGCTTGTGGCACTTGGCGCTGCTGACAGGGAGGCTCTTCAGCAGTACCTTATTGACTTACCATGGAATGATTTTTGCTGCCATGGCCGGGAACCTTCAGAACGGAGGTGATCATCTCAGGCACGGAGGCATACATACCAATATCTTACTTCCAATCTAATGTATCTTCCAGACTCAGACACATATCCCATAGCTGAGGGTGGCCGACTTGAGACAGAGCCCAAACAGAAATAGCAAAATAAAATATACCGGCTCCCAGGGCCAGGCACCTGATGGATTATTACCTAGTCCAACTGGCGCCCGAATCCCCACTCCCTACGATCGCGATATCACTCATCTATTCACAAGCATTTTCCACTCATTCCTATTCATTACCATTTATCTTGCCTGTTCTTCAGTCAACTCTCTATCTTCCAACGCTTTTTTCACACCATCTATCCATCTCTTCCGAGGTCTTCGTATCAATCTATTTCCCTTTGTTTCTGACTCATACAATATCTTTGTAAGCGTTTCATTACCCATTCGTTCAACATGTCCATACCAGCACAGCACCCTTCTTTCACTCTAGCCAAAAGGGGTTCCTGTTGTCCAACTCGCTTATGTACTGTACCTCTTCATTCCTCAATATGTTTCAATGCGTCACTCCACACATACTCCTCAAGCAGCTCATCTCCATCACATCTAACGTTTTTTTCTCTTGTACATTCAGACCCCATGTCTTAGCCCCATACATCAGTGTTGGTACAGGTATCCCTTGATACATTGCACTTTTAGCTTTCATTCCGAGATTTTTCACCTTCCACATCCATTTCCACACCTGGGTCCCTGCTTATCACTCCTCCTAGATATATAAAACACTCCACTTATTCCAGCATTTCCCCATCCAGTCGTACATTTACATTTAACCTACGAGCATCTCTATTAGACACCATCACTTTTCATTTATTGACATTCACCCTCAGCTTTCTCCTCCCACATGCCACACCAAACTCTATTAATACTCACTGCACCTTCTCAGAATCCGCCACCAGTGCTATGTCAACAGGAACTGATTCAACTCCCAATCACCACCATTCTTTCCTACTAAACCCAATCCTCTACCCATAGATCTCATTCTTACCTCCCTCGCCAAACCATCCATATATACATTTAACAACCACGGTGTCATTACTCAACCCTGTCGCAAACCTACATTTATCTCAAACTATTCATTCAACTCATTCCCTACTCTAACACACACTCTGCTCTCTCCATAAAATACAAATTTCCTTCAATTTCGTGAATCTTTAACACCTTCCACATTGATTTTTCCAAATCCATAAAAGCCCCCGAAACATCCTTACTGTTCTCTAAATACTTCTCAGACAGCAGTCTTACTGCAAAAATCTGATCCACACACCCTCTTCCCCTCCTAAAACCACTCACTACTCTTCTATTGTACTTTCTGTATCCTTTATTACCTTCTCAATCAACACTCCGCCATACAGCTTTCCAACAGCTGATAATAAACTAATACCTCTATAACTTGAACACCCCTGCCGGTCTCCCTTCCCCTAGTACAAAGGCACAATACATGCACTCCTCAAGTATAATGGTACCATTGACACAAAAAAAAACACACATTGAATAGTCTCACCAGCCAATCTATTATCACAGCTTCACCCTTCTTAATACACTCCACAGAAATACCATCCATACCTTCTGCTTTACCTGGTTTCATTTGTCTCACTGCTTTTTTCATCCCATTCTTCTTAATTTTTCAATTCATACCCTCCCACCTGGGTAGCTTGGGTAACCTACCTCCATCAGTGCCACTGTTTCAATCACTGCCTCTCTTCCCTCTCTTATAGTCAGCAAAGACTCGAAATACTCAACATATCTTTTCCTCACTTGCACACTTTCCGCTATGTAACACTCCATTAGCATCTTGCACCGACTATTCTCTCTTTTGTTCTCCTTTCCTTACTCTACTCTACTTACCTCCTTTCAAAACATCCTCTTACCTCGGTTATATAGATATTAAATCGTAGCCATGTGCTGTACTAATAACTGTATTGATGGTGTTATGATTAGTGTTTAACGATCAATATGTGGTAACCCAGGTTCGAATACCGGAAGGATCACATGCTTTCATTAATTTCATTGGGAGGTGTTTGGTGTTGGGAGTGAAATGATTAAATTAGATTATTCCCATAGGTTCAGAAATATTTTGTTGCGAGGATGGACCTAAGTGATCTGTGTGTGCCCCATAAAATATTTTTCCCTCTCGCTTAATCATTAGGCAATTCATAGTGCAGTTGGGTGCAGTACATGATTAGATAAATATCCAGTATTCCATAAATGGATATTTATCATAGTCATGTGCTGTACTTATAAGTTATAACACTCATTCATAAAGGAAGGGTACCCCCCTGAGCGAGATATCTCTTGCCTCACGCTATTCTGTTGTGGTAACACTGGCTCTGAACTAGGGATTGTGGGAGAGAGTAGGGAGCTGATGATATAAACGAAGATGTAGATACATATGTATATGATAGAGTTACATAGTGTTTCATAGTTATATAAATACAGACTGCTCAGACCTTGCGGTCCCTACAAGACAGTCCGTACCTAATTCTAACATGGAATTTGCTACGAGAGAGAGAGAGAGAGTTACCAAAACTGTTTTCAATGTTAAGTGAAACATTGCTTCGTTCATACCAGCTCCCTACTCCCTTGCACAAGCCACAGTCGACACTCCTTTTCGTGACGTCGATGGTTCAGGGCCACAACTAAATGGCGTGAGAAATTAGATCTCTCGCTCAGGTGGACACCTTTCTTTTACGACTGAGTGTACTCTACGTTTTCATCAGTTTCGAAGCATGGCAGCGAAGCCCGCTACCAACCTTGGATCAGCAGCTAAGTCGTCCACAGGTATACAGACTCACCTGTTCACAAATTAACCCAGACCAACCAAACCAGTGCCAAAATATAGTACTAACCTAACCTAACCGTATTGGTTGATTTGGTACTGGTTGAGAGCTACTGGTTGAAATGGTCTACTGGTTGAGTTGACCGGTCACCGTTCAATGTCTGTGTGGCTGCTGGCGCCAATGTTAGGTGTTAATGGCTCCCAAAAACATTTGCTGCTGCAAAGTAACGTTAAGTGTTATTGCTGCATGTAAAGTAATAAACACAGAAACAAAGGTCGTAAAGCGTAAAGTTTGGGTAAAAGACTTAATTGTTAACAAAACAAAAGGGAGCCATAAGCAAATGTATATTGATTTTAAACCTGGAGATCCGAATTATTTAAAACAATACATGTGCATGTCCCCAGATACTGTATGTACACTCTGATACCATAGTCTCTAGCCCACCCCACTCTGGCAAAAGGTGAGGCCAGGACCCTTTCTGGATGGCGGCCCACAGTAATGGTGAGGGGTGGGGTTTGAGAGAGAGGGCAACACACAAACGAGCACAGTGTGAAGCATTTGAAGACTTCGAATCCTGTCCCAAATGCTTCACGCTGTGTTCGTGTGTGCGTTTCTCTGTCTCACAAAACCCAGCCGTAACTATCACTGTGGGCCACCGTCCAGAAAGGGTCCTGGCCTCACCTCGTGCCGGAGTGGGCAAGAGAATATGGTATCCGAGTGTACCAACCCCAAGTGTTAACTATTATTAGAAAGGAAAATACAAATATGCTGGCACGAGCTAAGTGTGCATGTGTGTGTGTGTGTGCGACAATGTAGGCTAGCCAGGTGGGAGAAGTGATAGCAAAGTGAATAGCGTCGTGGAATGCAGACCAAAAGTACTTCAGATGGGTACACGTCAGGGTTTTTTCCGAGGGGATTGATCGTTCCTGCTGTTCTACAAGTATCCTGGCTACACCGACACGTCAAGAAAACACCCTCTATATCGTCACCAACTCATAGGATAAAAGATCATATTCGAAGATACTGTGAACGACCGTAAAGCTGCTCTCTCCAAATCAAGTGACGTGTATAAATAAGGTATCGTCATCTAGTGTGACACATATGAAGCACCCCCATCTAGGGGCCTCGTCAGAGTTACAGGCTACTGAATGGCCTACAGTCCCGGGGTTGAGATATTTAAAAAAAAAAAAAAAATAATAATCGACGCACGAATATCTAGCTCACTGAATAACATGCTCGAGCAGCAATGGTGTTTCAGTCTTTACACGTCCACGCGATCAGTTTCCAAGTATGCTCCGTTTCCATGGTCGAATACCACACTAGGAAACTTATCGTGTGGACCTGACTATAGTATCCTTCCTCCAAGCTCTCACCACGGCCGTATCTATACAGACAGAGTAAAGATAGATAAAGTCGAAAGAGTGACTGTCACAAATCTGAAAATAGTGATTCGCACGTTCGAGAGATTTCAGCACGATCACAAAGGGAACTGGGAGGGTACCTATTAATTTGTAATAATCCCTACCTTGTACTAATACGCTATGAATAATCAATTCAGACCATGTAAACATGACAGACTTCAACAGACATAATTAAAGGCTACTGTAAAGGCCAGATCATCGTGAAATTGTCGTCATTATGAAGAGGTTCAAGCCTCCTCTACCCCCCGCCATTCGGGAGTTGCCAACGTCAAACAGGCTGGGACAAAATATCCCTAGATATTGTAAGTATAACCTAAGTAGGCCTACTGTACGTATTTCGTCTAAATGTCCGGGTTTTATGCAACTTTACAATTTAACATCTACATAATAATTATGTAACTAATAATATATAATTAAAATTACATTTTCATTCCTGTTGCGTTGCTTTCAGTAATACAGCTTACAACATATAAGTATTTTATATTGTATCTTATGTATACTTAATTTTTTCCTCTTGCTTTTATTATATCTATTTTATTTTAAATAATGTAAAAGTGTTTTTACCCACATTAATTCACTCCTAAAAGACTCTTTAATCTAACGCCGACTCATTGTGTGGACTTTCCCTATCTGTGGTAACACTGCAGACAAGCCAGGCGCGAAGATATCAAGGAGTATATAATGCGGAATAACCACTGGAGCCTTTTGCTTATAACAGTATGCACCACAATAGCGCTGCTACCTCTAGTTCGCGCGAGGAAATAACTGCTTTCTTCACTTTCCTTCTATCCACTTTGCAGGCGGCCGTGCTCAAACCCTCCCTCCCCATCTCTTCCTCCCGTCCCACTCTATGCCTTCCTCCCTCACGTCCCTCCCACCGTCCCTCCTGCCTATTTTTATGTTTCCATCCATTTCTAATGCTTTTCACCATCCTTCCCTCTGTCCTTCTCCTCCCTCTTTCCCTTACTCCACCCTCTCCCTCCCTTTCTTACTTCTCCATATATGTGCAAAGGTTCTCTCATTATTAGACGTTACTAGACTAAGAACTAGGGAGAGGGAGGGAGGAAAGGACAGGAGAAAGAGAGGGTGACGGAGGAAGGGAGAGAGAGAGAGAAGAAGAATGGAGAAAGTGAAAAGAAGGAAGGGAGGGAGTTAGGAAGGATGAAAAAACACAAAAGGAGGATGAGGGAGGGCGGAAAAAGTAGGAAGGGAGATACGCTCTCCATTACTACACAAATATGACTGACATTCAACTCGGCCATGTTAGCTACCTCCAGGTCACGGTCTTACCAGTAATGATGCTATTATTTATTGATTACACTTAATGATATGGTAGATTTATTTTCTAAATAACTTATTTACTTTTTTATATATCTATTTTACATACTAACATTGGTCAATATTTACGAGTCACACCACAGCTGGGATCTCATTTCTAATGGTAGTTTTGGGTTCCTTTCATTCTATGCTTCATTGCTCTATACTTTTTATCCACGGGAAAATATTTTCTTTTCTTGGCTTAATTTTTTTTAGCATTAACCTAACCAAAACACCTAACAGCCCCCAAATACATTTAGGTTAGGTTAGGTTAGGTTTTTTGGTAAGGTTAATGCAAAAAAAAAAAAAAAAAAAAAAAAAAAAAAAAAAAAAGTATATATATATATATATATATATATATATATACCGTATATATTTTCCCGTGGATAAAAAGTATATAGCAATGAAGCATAGAATGATAGGAACCCAAAACTACCATTAGAAATGAGATCCCAGCTGTGGTGCGACTCATAAATATTGACCCTAACATTATTCAGAAACCAATTAAATTTGATACAAGGGGAAATATTCAAGGTTTGTTGTAAAAGCAACCTCTTATACCTAGAGCAAATTACCCCAGAGAATTGCCATACATTTTTTCACCAACTCCTTATTTCCTTGATCTATGCACTTTACTAGGACTGACTAATTAATATCAATTGAATAATTATAATTCCTGGAGCTAATTGAGTAGGCCTATGCCTTACTCAATTACTCATGTTATCGCAAACAATGTTTATTTTCAAGACAATAACTATTTTGTCATTGTTATATTGCATTGCGTAATAAACTTGTATTATCAAGCTACACGTTTATCGTGAAAGTAGCCTAATTGAGAAGAAAGGTAGATAATCGAATGAGTTGCCTTGGCATATAGAATCATATGAAAGTGATGTTTTCGCGCCCACCTCCTCTCGGGGATTACGGCCGTCTGGCAATAGACAGATAGACATAGATAGATATATAGATATTGGTAGATATATCACATTAACGAGTTCACGAAACATTCTATTATGACATCAAGATTTGCGCGCAAGGTTAGCCGAAGTTGTAAGAGGAAGCATAAAGTATATTGGTAACATGATAAGCATAAAGTATATTGGTAACATGATAAGCATAAAGTATATTGGTAACATGATAAGCATAAAGTATATTGGTAACATGATAAGCATAAAGTATATTGGTAACATGATAAGCATAAAGTATATTGGTAACATGATAAGCATAAAGTATATTGGTGTAACATGATAAGCATAAAGTATTGGTAACATGATATGCATAAAGTATATTGCTAACATGAAAAAGGGAAAGTATATTGGTAACATGATAAGCATAAAGTATATTGGTAACATGATAAGCATAAAGTATATTGGTGTAACATGATAAGCATAAAGTATATTGGTAACATGATAAGCATAAAGTATATTGGTAACATGATAAGCATAAAGTATATTGGTAACATGATAAGCATAAAGTATATTGGTAACATGATAAGCATAAAGTATATTGGTAACATGATAAGCATAAAGTATATTGGTAACATGATAAGCAGTATGATCAAATTATTAAACAGGGTGATTGTGGAAATATCTAATTTTCAATATAAACAAGCGAACAGGGAAGCATCCAAAGGGTTCCTAATGCATCATCACATAACTATATTTAGCACCATTTAGTGGAATATGCTGAATAATCGTGCAAAACTAATACAAAATAAAGAGTAACTCAGGACATGTCAATATGAAATAGGATACAATATTTTGTTTTTGAATATATAGGACAGAAATAAATCTAGCTTTATAATATACCACCCATCACAAACACCCTTTAAGGGTGGATGGGCCGGTTTTCTGGACAACTTTCTCCCTCAGGTTTAGCCCCATTAGTTTTCAGATGTTAAGATGTTTGCCCCATTAGTTAGTCAATTTTAAGACCTTTCGCCTCATTCCTTCGTCAATATTTAGACCTTTCGTGCTATTTAGGTGTCGTTTTTTTCCCTTGCGAACGATAGTGAGCCTGTAATGTTGGAAGAACCGCCTTTTCTACCGAAAAATGGACAAATTAATCTAGAAGGGAAATCTAATGGATGTAGGCCTATTTTAAAGTTTGATGGAGGTCTAGGGAGGAAACTAGACAAATAATAAAAAGATACATAAAAGAGCAATTAAATAAGCCCATCTCCCCTTAAGCCTTTTTTTTTCTAAGAAAAAAAAAAAAAATAGAAGGTCCCACCCCTGTCCCATTCTTAAGTAAGCCATTTTAGATTTACAGAAGAGTGACCATTACTTGCATTACTGCAAGCACTACCCCTTAAGCACTCACACACACACACACACACACACAGCCCGTAGCCTAGTAGGTAGAGCTCTCGTCTCACACACGAGGGGTCGGGGGTTCAATCCCCGGCCGGGCGGAGACAAATTGGGCTTGTCTCCTTTCATGTGTTAGCCTCAGTTCACCTAGCTGTAAATAGGTACCTGGAATAAGTGGACGACGTTGTGACGTCCCATCTGGGGTTGGCAAAAATGGTACAAGGCGAGATGGGTATCATATGGTTCACCTAAGCTGATGGCTACCTAAGCTTTCGGGCGAGACGGTACCGTCTATAGTGAGAATGGTACCATACAGATCCACCCTAAGCCTTCGTTTCCGATGTCGCCAATTGGCTAAAAATACAGACTACACACACATCCACAGCCATTCCAACAGTACATAAAAACACTTAACATGCATTTCACGCAATACATTCCCAGTTAAGGAGGCGCGATAATAATGAGCTTAGCTCGCATTGCGTGGATTCCCCTTGACGAACAAGTAACTGAGTAACACACACCAATGTGAGGAGGTTATATTTGAATAATTTAAATCCTCTGTAAATAGTTAAAGCTAATGACGCAGATACTATTAATTATGATCCCCGTATTATTTGTAGGGAAACTCTCACATGACCATCTATTTTGTTTTCTTTTTTGTTGTTAAATCAGTAACTCAACTAACAAGCTATAATATTATCTAGCTAATGGGGATATAATATTCCAAATACTATTCCTAATGTAGAGTTGCATGAACTACGGTATCTTTTAACCCGTCCAGCCCCAGCGACGCGTCTCACGCGTCGGCGATGTATGTAACGCACAGCCCCAGAGACGCGTCTGACGCGTCACCCTAATTGCGCCGACCGTAACCTCAGGTGTAGCCACTCAAGAGGGCTCAGATTTGTATGGGAACTGTATACGTATCCCACGCAACCGTGCCGATGGTTGAAAACTCTCAAAGTCCACGTGCGTGCGCGCGAGCGCGCAATAACCTGTTTTTTTGGGATAATTGCCTTCAATTTTTTACTCTTGTAAAATCCGTTTTCGGGGGCTCTGTAGGACCATTTTTTAAGCTTTTTGAGCGGTTTTTCGTGGTTTTTCCTTCATTCCTAACCCATTCGCTATTGTTTCTGGAATAAAACCATTTTTTGAAAACCGGCCGGGTTCTGGTGCGCAAACATTACAAAACTAGCCGGGGCTCCACGGGTTAATAGTGATACTGTCTGACCAAAAGAATAGCATATACTGAAATATCCCAAATATACAGTTATTATACAGTACATTCATCCACTAGTCTAAACAATCCCACCACAACTCCCCCACCTCTACCTCCACACCCACCCGCCTCTCCACTCATCGTTCACCACCACCATACCCTTACCTCCCTCCATCCCTTAGTGACTAGTAGGATAGAAACAAAACGACCGAGCTCGGAGAGGGACAGGAAGATGGATGATTATATATATATATATATATATATATATATATATTTTTTTTTTCTTTAATACATACGAGGTTGAAAGAAATGGCAATTTCTGCGTTGGAAATTTTATTATTCAAAGTTTCCAGGTCTCTGATGAGTTTTCGCTGGGTGGCAGGAAGTAGATGAAGGAGATGAGCAAAATTCATGGTGGTACAGGGTTACATAAATGTACATGATGATACAGGATATACGACGCGTTTCACTGGACAACCAGCATTATCAAGTAAGGAAGGAATGATATAAAAGGTAAACAGGAAGGGTATATATAGAGGGTGGAGGATCAGAGGAGGCGGAAAACAGGGGGCAAAAGTCTGCTATTGGTGGAAGCGTAAACTAGGAGAGAGAAAGGGTTAACCGCTTCACGCATGCGCACTGGATGCGGGATGGTGGTCAGTAGGTGGGGTCGAAGCTGATTGGCTGCGTGTCGAGGGGCGTGGCCTAAGTTGTGTGGCGCCTGCAGAAGACGAAGCTGAAGGAGGGTAGCGCGGGGGGCTGCGTCAAGGGGACCGGGGGGCGAGGAGGGGTGTTAGGTCCTGTAGGGTAGTGCCTTTTGGCAGAAGGAAGGATCTGAAGGTCCAGAGTTTGGTTGTTGATGTTGGGATGTAAGGCTTGGATATATAAAGCTTCGAGTATAGGTAATCTCCTTGGGTCACTTTCTTTATCGAGTATGGTGGTGTGTTTCTCTAACTCGTTGCGTGTGAGGTGAGGGTGGTTAGGGGTGAGATAGTGGTCTTTGATGGCTCCAGCCTGAAGGTGAAGAGTTAACCGACGTGAAAGACGAGTCTGCGTCACACCAATATAGGAGGAAAACCCAGAGGAACTCACCATAGCAAAATACTCAACAAACAACACTTCCAAGCTGCCAAACTATTAAGAGACAACCCCAACATCATCATCCGTCGTGGGGATAAAGCTTCCTGCCTCGTGATCCATGACAAGGAGGAATATCTTAGAAAAATGGATGTCATCTTAAGTGACCACACTAAATTTAAAAAGATCACCCGCAACCCAACCGACGAAATCAAACGTATTGCCAACACCACCATCACCGCCATCAACGCCAAACAAGGAGGGATCCACCTTAAAAAACTCGTCGGAGAATACACCCCTGGTTATGCGTACGGAACCATCAAAACACACAAACCTGGGAACCCCCCCCGCCCCATCATCTCCCAGATCCCCACTGCCACCTACCAGATCGCCAAGGCCCTGAACAACCTCCTCACCCCCTACGTGCCCAGCCAATTCAACCTTAACTCAGCCCACGATTTCTTGGAAATTTTACGAGACGCCCCCGTAACAACAACCACACTATCGCCTCTCTCGACGTAGAAAGCCTGTTCACCAACGTGCCAGTGGATAGGACCATTGACATGATTCTACGTCGAATTTATCATTGCCCTGATACACCTACACTGGACATCCCGGAGAAGGCCCTGAAAACACTACTGGAGCTATGTACCAAGGAGGCCCCCTTCCTTTGCCCCCGGGGCAACATGTACAAGCAGATAGACGGTGTGGCGATGGGCAGCCCCCTAGGAGTTCTTTTTGCGAACTTTTTCATGGGTACCATCGAGGAAGAGCTCCTAGCTGCCCAACGACCAGCCGTCTACTGTAGATACGTGGATGACATCTTCGTGCAAATCAAGGACCTCCACGAACTACAGGAACTCCAGCGTCGCTTCATGACCTCCTCCGGACTTAACTTCACCTTTGAAAAATCTAACAATGGACAACTCCCCTTCCTCGACATCCTCGTAGCTCTGAACGACCATGGGTTCAAAACCACCGTCTACATTAAACCTACTAACACAGGACAATGCCTCAACGGCGATAGTGAATGCCCCCGCCGTTATCTTCTATCCTCCATCTCCGCCTATGTTAGGAGAGCCCTCACGCACTGCTCTACCTGGGCCGACACCCACCAGGAACTAGAAAGACTATCCCAAGTTTTAGTAAATAACGGATACTCCAACTCCGACATCTCCAGCACCATCAACCACCATCTTGAAAAATGGTACACCCAAAGCCCTCCCAACATTGACCCCCCCAATGAAATTAAGATCTTCTACCGCAATTACATGTCCTCTGAACACAAAAATGACGAGGCCGTCTTAAAAGAAATAATCTCCAAGCATGTCCACCCAACCAACCCAGAAAACAAAATCAAATTAATAATTTATTACAAATCCCCCAAGACCTCCAACCTCGTTCTCCGCAACAAACCAGCCTCCACCAAGATAAAGAGCCCGATGACCGACGATCACGTCATTTACCAACATACCTGTAATTATGAGGACTGTGGACCTCATTCCTATATTGGTGTGACGCAGACTCGTCTTTCACGTCGGTTAACTCTTCACCTTCAGGCTGGAGCCATCAAAGACCACTATCTCACCCTTAACCACCCTCACCTCACACGCAACGAGTTAGAGAAACACACCACCATACTCGATAAAGAAAGTGACCCAAGGAGATTACCTATACTCGAAGCTTTATATATCCAAGCCTTACATCCCAACATCAACAACCAAACTCTGGACCTTCAGATCCTTCCTTCTGCCAAAAGGCACTACCCTACAGGACCTAACACCCCTCCTCGCCCCCCGGTCCCCTTGACGCAGCCCCCCGCGCTACCTCCTTCAGCTTCGTCTTCTGCAGGCGCCACACAACTTAGGCCACGCCCCTCGACACGCAGCCAATCAGCTTCGACCCCACCTACTGACCACCATCCCGCATCCAGTGCGCATGCGTGAAGCGGTTAACCCTTTCTCTCTCCTAGTTTACGCTTCCACCAATAGCAGACTTTTGCCCCTGTTTTCCGCCTCCTCTGATCCTCCACCCTCTATATATACCCTTCCTGTTTACCTTTTATATCATTCCTTCCTTACTTGATAATGCTGGTTGTCCAGTGAAACGCGTCGTATATCCTGTATCATCATGTACATTTATGTAACCCTGTACCACCATGAATTTTGCTCATCTCCTTCATCTACTTCCTGCCACCCAGCGAAAACTCATCAGAGACCTGGAAACTTTGAATAATAAAATTTCCAACGCAGAAATTGCCATTTCTTTCAACCTCGTATGTATTAAAGAAAATTTATTACCTGGCTTTACTAACATATATATATATATATATATATATATATATATATGTACGCGACTGTACATACAGACACCCCATACACAAATCCCCCATCCACACAGACGCACACACACATACAGCACCCGTTTCACCCTTGTACAACCCACTCTCCACCCCACCCCCCCACCCTCTCACACACACAGACACACATACATACATACATACCCTCCCAGCCTAATACAGTCATATTACCCACCTCTCATCCCACACATATTCATACACACTGTAAAAACTCCGTACAAAACACCATTAATACCCAAGTCCCAATACGAAGAAGATGGTCATAAACAAGTACTCTAAAAGTTCTCACCTCTGATTGGTCCTGAAGGAGGCACTCAGACTACTGCCACTTGACACCTAATTGGTTGAAAGAAAGAGAAAGTAAAATGAGGGTGATAACTGATAAATATATATATATATATATATATATATATATATATATAGGTTAGTATAGCCAGGTAATAGATTCTCTTTTAAACAGATGAGGTTAAAGGCAATAGTAGTTTCAGCATTCAGGATTTTATTGTTACAGCTTTCAATAGTTCTAACAATTTTCCTCTGGGGTTCAGAGATGAGGTACAACAGGTTAGCAAAATTCATGGTGGATCCAACGTTTCACAAGTAAACATCTTGCATCTTCAGGGAATGGAGAGGTAATGATTAGAGTAAGGACAAAACAACATATTTATACAAAATTCGAGGATCAAGAATAGGTAGGTGGGTGGAGCTACTGGGTGTGGGGTGGCTGTTCATTGGTGGAAGGCAGTCTAATCGCGAGACGGGCACTAAATCTTATCGGTGGTTGGTTGTTGGCTGTGGGTGGCTGTGATTGGTTGGTGTTGTCAGTTGTGTGCTGAGCGCGGAAAGGTAAGGGAGGGGGGCACAGGGCGAGAGGAAGGGGGGCAGTATGCCTGTAGCGCTTGCCTGAAGGAAGAATTTGAAGGTCTTGTGTTTGGTTGTTGATGCTGGGGTTGAGTGTTTGGATGTATAGAGCTTCTAAAATAGCTAGTCTTCTGGGGTCTGATTCTTTGTCGAGTATGGTAGTTTGTTTGTCTAGGTCGGCGCGAGTTAGGGCAAGATGGTGGGGGATTGATAGTGATCTTTTATAGCGCCAGATTGAAGGTGGAGGGTTAGTCGACGGGAAAGGCGAGTCTGTGTCATTCCAACATAGGATAGGGGTCCACAGTCCCCAGAGGTGTAAATATGCTGGTATATCACATGATCGTCTTTCGGTTGGTTGGTGGAAATGGGGCGGTTACGGAGGACAAGGTTGGAGGTCTTAGGAGATTTGTAGTAAATAATGAGTTTTATTTTATTGTCAGGGTTGGTGGGGAGGACGTTTTTGTGGATTATTTCTTTCATAATGGATTCGTCTGTTGTGTGGTCGGAAGATATGTAGTTTCTGTAGAAAAATGTAATGTCATTGGCCTGGTTGGTGCTAGGGGGGTCTTGTTTGTACCATTTTTCTAGGTGGTGGTTGATGGCATTGGTGACGTCAGTGTTGGAATACCCATTGTTGACTAGGACCTGGGTGAGCCTTTCCAATTCATTGTGTGTGTCATTCCAGGTGGTGCAATGGGTGAGGGCTCTCCTGACATAGGCGGCGATGGTGGACTGATGGTATCGTTTAGGGCATTCACTTTCCCCATTAAGACATTGGCCATTGTTAGTAGGTTTGGTGTACACTGTAGTTTTGAAGCCGTGGTCGTGGAGGGAGACAAGGAGGTTGAGGAAGGATAGATGTCCATCGGTGGTTTCTTCGTATGTGAAGTTGAGTCCGGAGGCGGCCATGAAGCGCTGCTGGAGGTCCCTGAGTTCGCCCAGGTCCTTCACCCACACGAAGATATCATCGATGTACCTGCAGTAGACAGTGGGCCGGTGGGCAGCCAGGAGTTCCTCTTCGATAGTTCCCATGAAGAAATTGGCGAACAGGACCCCCAGGGGGCTTCCCATCGCTACACCGTCGATTTGCTGGTACATATTCCCGCGGGGGCAGAGGAAAGGGGACTCCTTGGTACATAGTTCCAAGAGCGTCTTCAGGGCCTTCTCCGGGATGTCCAGGGGGGGGCGTATTAGGGCAGTGGTAAACTCGACGTAGGATAAAATCTATGGTCTTGAGAACACTACCATCCAAAAACTCTCCCGTCTATATGGTGGAAACATAAAACTTCCCAAGCCAACTAAAGGATATATTAACCTCACCAACACCACCCTAACGCCGGACCAAGAAGACCTGAACAAAGGCTTAAATTGCCACTACATTTCCAAGCCGGGACCCCCACCGAAAACGCCTTGAAATTGAAGTCCTACTGGATGACATCCTACGATCCCAGAAGGACGGCAAGATCACCACCACCCCAGCCCTACAACCCACCCTACTAGCAGAAGCCGCCAAAACCAGGGGATCCCACCAAAGCAAGCTCCTCAACAAACACCACTTCAAAGCCGCTATACAACTTAAAGAGAACCCCAACATCATCATCCGACGAGCTGATAAGGCCTCCTGCCTTGTGATACACGGAAAAGAAGAATACCTACGGAAAATGGACGACATTCTTAGTGATAAAAACAAATTCAAAAGGATCACTCGCAATCCTACTGACGAAATAAAAAGGAAAGCCAACACCACCATCACTGCTATCAACGCCAAAGCCGATGGCGTACACCTGAAGAAACTCATTGGCGAATTCACCCAAGGTTATGCTTACGGTACTATAAAAACCCACAAACCCGGGAACCCCCTCCGCCCCATCATATCCCAGATCCCTACTGCTACCTACCAGACCGCCAAGGCCCTGAACAAACTCCTCACCCCTTTTGTTCCTCGGCAATACAACCCCAACTCTGCTTATGACTTCCTAGAAATTCTACGAGATGCCCCCCCTGCTAACGACCACTTCATCGCCTCCCTCGACGTAGAGAGTTTGTTTACCAACGTGCCCGTTGACAAGACCATAGATTTTATCCTACGTCGAGTTTACCACTGCCCTAATACGCCCCCCCTGGACATCCCGGAGAAGGCCCTGAAGACGCTCTTGGAACTATGTACCAAGGAGTCCCCTTTCCTCTGCCCCCGCGGGAATATGTACCAGCAAATCGACGGTGTAGCGATGGGAAGCCCCCTGGGGGTCCTGTTCGCCAATTTCTTCATGGGAACTATCGAAGAGGAACTCCTGGCTGCCCACCGGCCCACTGTCTACTGCAGGTACATCGATGATATCTTCGTGCGGGTGAAGGACCTGGGAGAACTCAGGGACCTCCAGCAGCGCTTCATGGCCGCCTCCGGACTCAACTTCACATACGAAGAAACCACCGATGGACATCTACCCTTCCTCGACCTCCTTGTCTCCCTCCACGACCACGGCTTCAAAACTACAGTGTACACCAAACCTACTAACAATGGCCAATGTCTTAATGGGGAAAGTGAATGCCCTAAACGATACCATCAGTCCACCATCGCCGCCTATGTCAGGAGAGCCCTCACCCATTGCACCACCTGGAATGACACACACAATGAATTGGAAAGGCTCACCCAGGTCCTAGTCAACAATGGGTATTCCAACACTGACGTCACCAATGCCATCAACCACCACCTAGAAAAATGGTACAAACAAGACCCCCCTAGCACCAACCCGGCCAATGACATTACATTTTTCTACAGAAACTACATATCTTCCGACCACACAACAGACGAATCCATTATGAAAGAAATATTCCACAAAAACGTCCTCCCCACCAACCCTGACAATAAAATAAAACTCATTATTTACTACAAATCTCCTAAGACCTCCAACCTTGTCCTCCGTAACCGCCCCATTTCCACCAACCAACCGAAAGACGATCATGTGATATACCAGCATATTTGCACCTCTGGGGACTGTGGACCCCTATCCTATGTTGGAATGACACAGACTCGCCTTTCCCGTCGACTAACCCTCCACCTTCAATCTGGCGCTATAAAAGATCACTATCAAGCCCCCCACCATCTTGCCCTAACTCGCGCCGACCTAGACAAACAAACTACCATACTCGACAAAGAATCAGACCCCAGAAGACTAGCTATTTTAGAAGCTCTATACATCCAAACACTCAACCCCAGCATCAACAACCAAACACAAGACCTTCAAATTCTTCCTTCAGGCAAGCGCTACAGGCATACTGCCCCCCTTCCTCTCGCCCTGTGCCCCCCTCCCTTACCTTTCCGCGCTCCGCACACAACTGACAACACCAACCAATCACAGCCACCCACAGCCAACAACCAACCACCGATAAGATTTAGTGCCCGTCTCGCGAATAGACTGCCTTCCACCAATGAACAGCCACCCCACACCCAGTAGCTCCGCCCACCTACCTATTCTTGATCCTCGAATTTTGTATAAATATGTTGTTTTGTTCTTACTCTAATCATTACCTCTCCATTCCCTGAAGATGCAAGATGTTTACTTGTGAAACGTTGGATCCACCATGAATTTTGCTAACCTGTTGTACCTCACTCTGAACCCCAGAGGAAAATTGTTAGAACTATTGAAAGCTGTAACAATAAAATCCTGAATGCTGAAACTGCTATTGCCTTTAACCTCGTCTGTTTAAAAGAGAATATATATATATATATATATATATATATATATATATATATATTGAGCAAGTCCTCGAATATTAATCTGCACCACAGATGACACCACCAGTGACACCACAGACAACACAGCTGGCGACGACACCCCAGATCCCAACCCCGGACATACTACAACTCCAGAAAAGGAGCCAAATGTACGTCCCTTCAGCCTTGAGGGTACCAGCATGGTGATCTGAATACCTTCGGGAGTGTGACCAAACCACACCAGAGCCTGTGCCCCTCATGATGCTGAGGATTGAAGCCATTATCCTCCAGTCAAGACCCCTGATTGGGCAAGAAGGTTGTCCTCGACACTAATACGGGCTGGGGCGCGAGAAGCGAAGAGGATATAACCATGGAAGCTGATTGGCCAACCAGAACCGAATCGCCTCTCCAACCTGCCCCAGACTTGGCATATCCTAGACACCAAACCACCCCTGACCATATTCCTCGCTCCTCGATGAAGTCGACGATCACGACATGGGCCTCGGATCGTGATTCGTCCACAACAAAGGACCTGGGAGGCCTCTCAATTCAGGACAGGGTCATATAAGGCCCGGAATCCCCACCTTCGACACACAGGTTCACAGATGCATTAGGATTTCCCTTCTCCTTAATATAAATAGGAATCGGTTAAGTATCCTTTATAATGCCATGGTGTAGTGTATTAAAGCATGGACACTCGTCTTGACTGTCGGTGAGAGTAAAAAACATTTATAAGCTCACATGTATTTGTGAGCTATACTTGATATAGGCATATACAGTATATATATATATATATTATTATATATATATTTATTTATCTATAACTTGACAGCAGAGTAAGGATACATCTTTCTTCAGCTGACTTTATTGTGCTATAATTTCTTAAATTAAAATTTTAACACCTATTCATAATACTAAGATAATTAAAATAGTTTAATAGTTATTAAACCTGGAGGCGATAAAACTGGTAGATGGGTTCGCAAATAAAAAATAAGAAGCTACATCACAAACTACATTCACTACAAAATTAATATAATTACCTATTATTTAAGGATGACAAAGGAAGGGCTAGGAAGCCGACTCTTGACCGGTATAAAGCACATTCTGTTAATTGAAAACAAATAAACATTAACATTACTTATAAAATTGCTCTTAATCCAGTTTCGTTTCAAATACGCACTACAAATCTAACAATTATCAAATATACTAAATACAGCGCAGTTACATAAAAATGCATTCGATTAATAAAGTGCATACACAAATCTAAAAATAGACGATACAGCAAGCTGCTATGAGTCTCTAAAAGGGGGATATAAGTTCACAATTGAAACCTAAAAATACAGATTGCTATGAAAACCAACAGACCTGAGGTAGATGCTGCTTCGATAGGTAGTCCAGTAAATCTAGCAATCATTTAACTGGACCTAGAACAAATTGCAATAGAAGGTTTTTTGGCTTTAACTTGTTTATTAGGTCCCTCTGATGAACATATAAAAAGTCTCCAACTTTTGGACACTGGGAAAGTGGTTAATTTGCATAAATTCAAGATGGCCGCCGTCCAAAGCTTCAATTTACAGATAACTTTTTTCTGGTTGCTCCTAGACCCTATAAATGTATTACAAACAACGTTTTTTGGCTTTAACTTGTTTATTAGGTCCCTCTGATGAACATATAAAAAGTCTCCAACTTTTGGACACCTGGAAAGTGGTTAATTTACAGCCGAAAAACCTTACAGACAGGCTGAACTGTCTCTTTCACAAGGGGTGACACAGGCACTTTGTGCTTGTATGGGTTTTTTGACCTGTTGTCTCTCTTTTTTATAAAAAAACAAAAACAAAACCATGAC
This sequence comes from Paralithodes platypus, assembly GCA_032716605.1. Lineage (NCBI taxonomy): Eukaryota > Metazoa > Arthropoda > Malacostraca > Decapoda > Lithodidae > Paralithodes > Paralithodes platypus. Next base: position 9,235,924 of record CM064574.1, on the reverse strand, counting down.
GTAGTATGACGTCATTCAGAGCCAATTATGTAATTCATGATAGGAGTTCGTATTCACTTGGATCATCGGTGCTTGCATCAAAGTTGCTATTTTGACAGAGTCCTTTACATTGACCACATGCACTGGAACATTCAAGCTCATTCCGTTTGCAACTACAGCGTTGAGTGTCACAGTTGCCCTTACACTGACATCTGACCAATTTCAGTAGTGAATCAGGAGCCACTGGCGAATCCATCGTCTTCGGTTCAAGCTGTCCCTTCCGCAGACACCAGCCCCATTTCTCGGGGTCCACACAGTTCCCCATCCATTCCTGGACCTGACAATAAACTCGGAACGAGTGGTATTTGGCTGCATCGGTTGTTGGGGGAAGGCTGTGAACTTCAACGGTAGTTGAACTTTTTGCCACCTTGTTGCAAAACTTTGTCTTTCGCAGTCCGTCAAGGGTGTCATTTCCTTTTCCCCCGTACAAATAAACCAAGGCCTTTTCACCAGCTGATGATATCGCGTCTTTACTTCCACTTTGGCAACAGAATGCTTCTATACATTTCAAGAAACCGTTGTCTTCCCTCACTTTCCTCAAGGCAGCCCCTTTACCAATACCATACAGTCGTGAGGTTGTGTCACATCCACAGAGTGCATGGACAACTGGCAGGACACGACAGATGCTTTCACCGAGAGCTTCTGCTACTGAGTTAATATGCCAACATTTCCCACCTTCCTTGCTCGACTTGAAGTACAAATCATTCATCCCTCGTTCCGCATAATGACACAACAGCACCAACAAGTCTGTGTCCTCACCTATCACATATGTCACGGTTTCCCTTGCATGCTCAATTCCCTTCTTCGCAATCATGACATCTGCATCTGCTGGCGCATTGACACAGTCAATTCCATTTGCCTTGAATGTTTCACACAATAAGTCAATGAAGTTTTGCTTATTGTCCGAGTTTGACAAGAAGTTTTCCTTTTTTGACCGAAGGGGCATGGTTGGAGTGAACATCACCTTTTGACCAAAGACTCCTTTTGATCGTCGATTGTGTGTCATGTCCTTGGTAGTAGGTCCTGATTTATAACCGTCGAATACAACCACCGGGTTGAGAAAGTTTTTGGAAACATGCTTCATGTACATGCTTGCAATGTCCTCAAATGTGTCACCCTTCTTCCATGGAATCCTTTGCAATAAGGAACCACCATCCAGAACATGGGTCACAGTCCTTTCTTCCTCAAATGATTCCAATGACGACTTGGGAACAACAGCAGCTATCTCATCTCCTAGCTGTGGTTTATTGACTTCCCTGAGCCTCCCCCACTTATCGAACAGAGCAGTAGGGTAGCTAGACAACTCATACGCAAAGACCTCTTCAACACCTAAGTCCCTGTTATTAGCAAAGATGAGGAGCCTCTGGAAAAGGAGCTGTGGGTCGATTGGTACTTTTTCAGCACTGATTGTAACCTTTGCACCCAACGACTCAACTTGATCTTTCTTCCTAAATGAAAAGTCAAAAGCATTGCTACCTTCCATCTTCTGCACAATGTTCATACCAACCTCATACAGTAAATGAGGATTGGCCGAGGCTGGTCCTGTCACACCGTTGGCAATATTCCTGAGTTCATTTGATTCTTGAAATGGATCATAATCCTTGAAGAATGCGAGAACCTTCTCTGTGTCCTTCCTATCTCGTTCACGCCTTGCTTCAGTCATTTCTTTGTGCTGCTCAGAGGTGTGGAAATGCTTCCCTGTCAGTTCTTGCATAACTTCACTCACCTCAGCGCAGGCTGGCATAGCAAGTAACCAGCGCAGGCGTTGCGTTTCCTCCATGCTCCTACCACGTGTCAATCCACCATTCGTTTTCAAAGAGCGCATCAAAACCTGCTCTATAACCAAGTCGCTTGGCAGTCCTGCCCACAGCCGATCACTTCGGCGGATCACAAATAGACCGGAGTTCAATTGACAGAACATGTCTGGGTTGAGCTGCTCAAGTTCAATCATGTCTTGAATGTACACATGGGCTGACTTGGCATAATTGTTATGACCACACGCTGCAAAGTACGGCAACATCTCCTGGAGTGTTCCGAGGTACAGTAGGAAATCGCCCATTCTCAGTGCCCTCAGGAAGCGACGCAGCAGGTCAATCATGTCCATGTATTGAATCCATAGCTTTCCCATCTTATGCTCTGCTAAGGAGCTCTTCTCAGCTTTAAGTTTTTCAGAAATTCTGTTGAAAACGTCTTTACTGCAGACTTCATCCGGTGAAACGTCTTCACGCAACAGCTTATCCAAAAGATCTGCAGCCTCCTGGAAGTCCTTGCATGCGTCACTTTCCTCATCTACCATTGAGAGGTTGACACCGTATGCCCTGCCTAACACAATCGAACTCAAGGCTGTGTCAACCAAGAAGTGGCCTCTGATTGCTCGTGCATAGGCTTTCCCACTCAGCATTTGGGTCACAGCATTTTCAGCGTATATAAGTTCCAAAACCTCCTTAAGCCCAGATGCTTCCATAACATGGCCCATGCATCCCAAAAAGCTCATCACAGAGTGAAAGCCACCAAGGTTCAAAACAATGGGTTTCAGTTCGCTTCCTTCCTTCTCATGAACAATGATCGTCTTCGCTTTCCAATAAAGCGGTTGGTCGAATGTCAGCATTGGCGTCGTTCCCTGGCGATGGCTTTCCGCAGCAACGAAGTGAAGTGTTGAGTAAATACAACTCATGTCATCAGAGGGACCTAATAAACAAGTTAAAGCCAAAAAACGTTGTTTGTAATACATTTATAGGGTCTAGGAGCAACCAGAAAAAAGTTATCTGTAAATTGAAGCTTTGGACGGCGGCCATCTTGAATTTATGCAAATTAACCACTTTCCCGGTGTCCAAAAGTTGGAGACTTGTTATATGTTCATCAGAGGGACCTAATAAACAAGTTAAAGCCAAAAAACCTTCTATTGCAATTTGTTCTAAGTCCAGCACTACTTTGACTGGTCTAAGGTGGTGGTAATGGACTGGCAGTAAGCAGAGAAAGACGTGTGAAGTATATAGGAAGGTGTGTAGATTCGAGATAAGCTTCATTTCACTGTATGAAGAGAGCAAGAAGATGTAGAATTGTTTAATTCTGGAAACAATTTATTTTATGTATAGAGATTCAAATATTTTTAAGTACCGGTAATTGGGATTCCTAGCTTGAAATAAAATAGAAAACATATCTTTGATATTAAATGGGTGATCATTATCATGTGAATAATGTGCGAATAGCAGAATTAGAAGAAGTACAATATTTACTTGTTCGGGCGGATCTGCCCTCGTGTTCAGCCAATTTTAGTGTTAAATTTCGCTCAGTTTCGCTGACATATCGAACTTTACAGTTCGAACATATAAACTAGTAAATATTTTTGGAAGTTAATTCTAGTGGAAGAGATTCCTTGTGTTTGAAGAAGAATCCAATTGTATAAGAGTTAGGATAATATTCAAGGACACTAGTGCGACGTTATGAGAAACAATTTATTAGGGAAAATAGGCACCAATTGATTCGCCATATTTTTCTCCATTTAGTCCGCATGGAGGATTTTCGTTATCAACAAATTGAAAAATACCCACTTCACAGACAATACACCAAAAATCTAAGTCAAAGTGGGGGTGTGTGGGCGGCAGCCCCCACCTATAATACTAGGTTAGGTTAGGTAAGGTTGTTAGGTTAGGCTAATGTCCTTTCAAAGGGGTATAGGGTAGTAAACACTAGGATAGCCTATACCCGGTCAGAGGTAAGAAGAAGAAGAAGAAGAGTCCTGCAGTAGTCTCCTTGAATGCTACCAGAGTTAGTACAAATTAAATTGAACTTGGTATCAGGAAAGTACTCTTTCAAGAGAATGTTGAGCTTTTTTCGGATGCTAAAACTAAGGTGTCCATAGCAAGGGAATCTAATAAATGTTGTGTCTATTGTGTTTGATTGAGATGCTTTGTTGGGAAGTAATTTGTTATTCAAGAAGGATTTAATAGTGTTTTCTATTAGTGAGAGGGAATATCCATTGTTGAGGATGAAGTTTGAGAGAAATTTAATTTCCTGATCTAATGAAGTCCATTCGGAGCATACAGCAAATCCTCGATTTAGCAGAGTTTTTATGGAGTTTAACTTAAAGATTCAGGAATGAAAGAAAGAAAATTAGTCCCTAGTTCTGGGGAAGGTTACTTTCTGAATACAGAGGTAGAAGTAGAGTGAGGTATCCGAGTGACAAGCACATCAAGAAATGATAATGAGGAGTTATTTTCCTTTTCTACGGTGAATTTGATGTTTGGGTGTTTAGAATTTAAATAATCTTGGAATTGGGAGACGTGATCAGGGTGTTTAAAGAGGAGGAAAGAATCGCCTATATCTATCTATCTATTCTATTGCCGGACGTCGTGATCCCCGAAAGGGTGGCCACAAATGAAAAGCCCTCATGTACCTGTGTCCCCAGTCAATCGACGCCCCTCCTCCCATCCAGCACCGCTTTCACCCATATAGTTCTTCATTCCATCCTTCCACCTCTCATTCAGTCTACCTCTCCCTCTCCGTCCTTCCCCCTCGCTATCGTATACTCTCTTAGTCATTCTCTCACTTCTAAAGCATTCCATAATTATGGCCGAACCATCTAAAGGTGTTCCTTTTTGCACTTTCCAGCACATCTACATCCACACCACATCTTTTTCTTACTTCATCATTCGTCTGTCTATCCCTCCATGTAGCTCCTCACGGCGCACGCACTTCTCAAGTAACTCATTTCCACCCCTCTTACTCTTGGTCTGAGTCTCTCCACCAACGTCCATGCTTCGCTCCCGTAAGTTAGTGTCGGGATAACCACACTGTCATGCAAGGACTTCTTTACTTCCATGCTGACCACCCTATTTCTTGTTACTGCTTTCAGCGTTCCTACAACCCTCTTCCCCTGTTGTTCCCTCTCCCGCACTTCTTCATCCATACTCCCATCTTTGCTCAACACACTGCCCAAATACTTGAATGAGCTGACATTCTCCATATCCTGACCGTTCAGCCTCACCTCACACTCTGTGGCTGCACCCCTTTCAAAGACCATAACCTTGCTCTTCCTTGCATTTACCTTCAGATTCCGTTTGCCACACGTTTACCAGACCATGCAACTCCCATTCACTATCGCTCATCAGCACTGTATCATCGGCAAACAGCAGTATAGGTAGCTTCCACTCGTTTCCCTCCCTTATCAACAGTATACCAACATTCATTGCTCTGCCTTGTATGTCTTTCATAACTCCATCCATATATACTGCATATTGAATAACCATGGGGATATCACACACCCTTGTTTCAACCAAACATTCAGCTCAAAGAACTCGCTCTCCTCATTCTCCAGATGTACTGATGCCTTTGCATCCTCATACATGCTCTTCACTGCTTTCAGCAACTTGCCATCTACTCCGTATATTCTCAGTACTTTCCACATACCTTCTCTATCCACTCTGTCATAGGCCTTCTCCAAGTCCATAAAGGTAACATACAACTGTTGTTGCTTCTCCAGATATTTCTCCACAACACATTTCGTGGTAAAAATCTGATCTACACATCCTCTTCCCTTCCTAAACCTGCCCTGCTCGTCACCTATCCACTTCTCCATTCTCGCTCTCACTCTCTCAATCACTACCCTACTGTACACCTTCCCTACTATGCTTAGAAGAAATATTCCCCGGTGGTTACCACACACTCCTCTTTCCCATTTACCCTTATACATGGGGACTATAATGCCTATCTTCCAGTCATCAGGTGAATGCTAGTTTACACATTTTCCATACCCATTCGATCACTATCTCGCCACCATACCTCAGCATTTCCTCACACACTCCATCTATTCCTGATGCTTTCCCCATCTTCACTCTTTTCATGGCTTTACACACTTCTGACCTCCTGATCCCCACCTCCTCCTCCACTACTTCTCTTCTTCTCCCTCCCATACCCCATCCAACTATGTTTGCTGGTGTTTTATTCCTTACATTCAGCAGCTCGTTGAAGTACTCCCTCCATCTTTCGACTCTCTCTTGCTTCTAGGCTATCACTCGCCCATTCTTATCTTTCACACCCTTACTGTTTCCCTTGCTATATTCCCTAACTTTCTTGACCTCTTTCCAGAAGAGTTTCTTACACTCCCTCCATTTTACATTCAGATTCCTTCCAAATTCCTCATCTACTCTTCTCTTACTTTCCTTCACTACTCTCTTTTTCTCCAAGTAGGCTACCTCGCTCTTGTCTGTCTCTCCAAATCTTCATGCCCTCTACTACCCAACCTCTCTCTATACGATTTCTTTTTTTCTTCAACATGTATTTTTACCGTTTCAGTCCACCTTGCTCTACCTTTCACTCCCCTCCCTCTTCTCCTTACTTCACACACCTCCTCACATGCTGCACATATAACATATTTCTTCCTTAAACACTTTGCTCACCTCCTTCACTTCCTCCATACCCTCCAGGTCAAACCTACTGCACCTAGTCGTCTTTCTACTGCTCTCTTGAACTCTTCCCTGATTTCCTCCTCCTGCAACTTTTCCACCCTTCTCGCCATTCCACCTACCTCTCGCCTCCCTCCAGCTCTGCTCACCCACTTCTTTTGTATACAAATTTTAGCTACTACTACATAATGGTCCCCTATACACCCTAGCATCCAGCACAGAATTCTTCATTCGTTCATCCTCACATATATAATCAATCCGTGCCTTTCGTTCCACCACTGTATCATCCTTCCTCCTCCACACCACTTTCCATGTGTACCTGTGTATCATTCTGTGTCGGAAGAAGGTGTTGGCTATTCACAGCCTCCTCCCCATACATACGTCCACAAGTGCACTACCATTCCCATTCACCTCTGACGGTACACCCCACCCTCCCACCACTCCATCAACTTTCCTATCACCCACCTTCCCATTCATATCCCCAATCGGAAATATTCTTTCACTCTTGCCAAACTTCTCTAGGCACGCCTCAACATTCACCCAAAATCCTCATTCTCTCTTACAGTTTTATCCTCTGTTGGAACATACACACACAACCACCCACGTTTGTATTCCTACTTTCATTCTCACCTACACAATCCTTGCACCCTCAGAACCATAGTCTCATACACACTCCTTCTATTTGTTACTTACAAACAAACACGCATCTACTTTCGCTCCCTCATCCACTCCAGCACACACACCCATTCCACACCCCACTCTCTCACACATGTACCCCTCCATTTGGTCTCAGTCATTTTGCATACATCCAGCCTGGCATTCACTAAAACTTCCAGGACCTCTCTCTCTTTTGTCATCATTCATGCCTTTTACATTCCAAGTCGCAATCCTTAGACTGTCCATGGTCGGTCGGAGATCGTCAACAGTAGGTCCGTCCAGCTCCGAGGCTGTGTCTTAGTTATTCGTTGCTGTAAATATTTTTCATGGGTGAGGGGTCGCAAGCCCACCGACCCAACCTCTTTAGTCGCCTTTGACGACACACAGGAGGCGCGTGGGGCATATTCTATTCCCTTACCCCCAGGGGTATATAATGCTTGTAATAGATAGGCTTAAAGTTATAGGGACATTCGCTAAGGCAAATTTGTTCATGAAAACACAGGAAACAGTTCACGAAGGAATATGCACTTCCTACGCTCTAAGCACTTGTACAATACAAAGCAAACTGAGGTAAAAACAGGTAACTTGCCTACAATGCTCTTATGTATACCTGTTGATCTTTATGGTATCACATATGCATCCCATTACCGAAAATGCATAGTAGGCTTCTGGTATTCCCCTGCTTCCCTGTCGTAAAGTTTGTTAGTCTTATACATCCTCCATATGAAAGCATTTTATCAGTTATGATTTAATTTGTGTATATTTTAAGAACATAAGAATACCGACATCTACAGAGGGCTTACCAACGGCTTACATGAGGCAGATCCCTTGCACACCCAACCAATATAATTCATATGACTATCCAAATTAACCCTCTCCGACATATGACGCGATTTTGAGCCTATTGGGGATACTTTAAAGCCTGTGTTACCATCAGGGGTATTTAAAAAACTTTAGTTTAGTTACTTCAACTCTGCAGTTGTCTTTGAGTTAGCTGTGGGCAGAAAACTAATTTTGGAGAGGTAATTATAAGAGTGAGAGAACTCGATTTCTTATTGCTAATCTGGCAACCTCTGCGTCATAAATGCGTGAAAGGGTTAAGTTTGAAACTTTCCACCGTATCTGAGTTGATTAAAGCACTAGACAATATATTCCACATATCCACAACCCTATTTCCAAAGTAATGCTTACCTATATATTTTTTAAAGTGTCATTTTTCTAATTTGAAGCCATTTGTGCGGGTTATTTTGCGGGTTATTTTATCATTCAGCTTTAATACTTTACTAATGTCCCCTTTGTTTATTCCTTCCATCCACTTAAACACCTTTATCATATCTCCTCTACATCTTTGTCTTTCTAGTGAACGTAAGCCTAGGGTTTTTAACCTTTACTCAAATGATAACTATCTATTATTGTGGATCATATTTGTCATTCTACGTTGGATTGCCTCCAGAGATTCTATAGCCATTCTATAATAAGGGCTTGAGTTACAGTCAAACCATTTTATAAAGTCAGTTCTCTGGCCATACATTGGCAGCACTGGACCTTCCACTTATCAAATGTAATGTAATACCACTGCTGATTGCTCGTGATATCTCTCTCTCTCTCTCCATCCTTTCATTCTCTCTCTCTCTCTCTCCTTCCCTTATTTACCTTAATTCGCATTATGAATTATTTTAATACAGTGACGACCGCCAGGTGATTTTGTTCATATTAGCAAGGACCTCATGAGAGAGAGAGAGAGAGAGAGAGAGAGAGAGAGAGAGAGAGAGAGAGAGAGAGAGAGAGAGAGAGAGAGAGAAGGAGAGAGAGAGGAGGAGAGAGAGAGGAGGAGAGAGAGAGGAGGAGAGAGAGCGAGGAGGAGAGAGAGCGAGGAAAGAGAGAGAGAGAGAGAGAGAGAGAGAGAGAGAGAGAGAGAGAGAGAGAGAGAGAGAGAGAGAGAGAGAGAGAGAGAGAGAGAGAGAGAGAGGTCACAAGCTATCATCTGTGGTATCACATTTCACCTGAAAAGTGGAAGGTCCAGTGCTGCTAATCTATGGCCAGAGAACTGACTTCATAAAATGGTTTAACTATAGTTGAAGTATTAGGACAGTTAAAGCCTCCTCCATCACAATTCATTGTCTGTCCTCAAGGTAAGCCTTGAGGCTCTGGCCCGCTCTCCTGGCTGCAGCAGTATCGTCATACTCCCGCTATGGCATTGAGGTGATGCCTCAGTGTAGCTTTGATGATGCTAAAGCAGTTCTCTACGGAGTTTAGAAATGGTGAAAGTTGTGGGAGGTACCTCACTTCATGGTTGGACATGAACTGTGCAGCATCACAATGACACAAGATGACAATAGCATCTTCATCATTCAGAATAACAACCAGGGCTGTTAGAAAATGTGTAAAAACCACCTTGGTAAAACTATGGACATGGATTTCATGATAAATTTAGCCACCAATGTCGGAGATAGCGGCTATCAGCGTTATATAATAACCGAGCTGTCCCTTTCTGGTTTGCAATGTGCACTTTCCCCGAGTTGCATGACCATATGTACGTCTTGTGTATAGATTTCAATTGTCCAGTTTCGACCACATAACACAGTGTTGTTGGAGCCGTATATCATAAGGTGTCTCACAGTGCCTGGTTTAGCTCCTTAAAGGTGATTGTTGGAATGGCCTCAATTATCATTACCACCTTAACCCATTGACTGCAGTGACCATTCCGGAACACCATGGCAATTTATACCTATTTACAGGCTTTTAAAGCCTATGGAATTGAGTCCGATTGAGCGGGAGCGCGGCAGGCCCCCGTCTGTTTTTCAGCCATGTCTCGATAGACATATGCAGCGCTGCCAAAGGCAAATGTTGCGCGACATTCGCTCAGTATCAGCGAATATTTGCCGATGTCTATGGTAGCTCTGCGGGTGAATTCCGCGTGGTACGAAACTCGTTCTGGTGTCAATTTGAAGCAATTTTCTTCTAGTATTTGGTTGAATACGTTAAATTTCATTCAGACACTTGCTCAATCATTCAGGAGTGCCTGAATGAGCCCTAATATTGTGGAAATATGCTCGCACCGTAAATGTTAAGGAGAAGGGAAATCCTTCTTGGAGAATGTATTTCAAATCATACACATGTCGTAGGACCCATATTCCAGGACACTAATAGAGGGATTTTTGCAAGTTCTTCCTTTCTCCCTAATATATATAGGAAAGGTTAAGTATCATTTATCATGCCGTGGTTTAGTGGATTAAACCATGGACACTCGTCCTGACTGTCGGTGGTTTGAGTCCGGCTGGGAGTATAACAACATTTAGTAGCTCACGTGTATTTGTGAGATATACTTGATATTATTCGTGTTTGGCTGGCCGATAATTAAATTAAATCACTATAACCCGAGTTGTGAGGGGGTACTTTTAAGAAAACCTGTACGGTATCCTGGAATATTCATGGATCCTACGACTTGTGTATGAATTGAAATACATGCTCCAAGTATGATTTCCTTTCTCCTTAATATAAATATAAAAAGGCTAAGTATCCTTTATCACGCTGTGGTGTAACCCGCTGTCGGTGGTCTGAGTCCGGCTGGGATTATAAAACATTTAGTAGTTCATGTGTATTTGTGAGATATACTTTATATATATATATGCCAAAGACTTATTACAAATAAAACTGACAAATAACGATACTAACTATAAACTATATTTTCATATAATTGTTGTTTAAACAACGTACATTTTAACCCCAGCTGATATTCCCTTTCAGGCTAATTAACCTCCAACTTTTTAATTGTGAAACTAAGCAATTAAAATGTATAATAGGTGGAATAAATGGTGCCGTACTTGGTAAATAATCACCGTGGAATTACTGCCTAAAAATAATTTGATGGCTGCATGACAAATTAACGAATAGTATATTATAAACTCTTTGTTCCAGTATGTTGTATTAACCCCTTCACTACCGGGGATGTCTTTTTCTCTTAGTTCAGCTATATTTAGACGATTTTATACAACCAAGGAATGACGTGTGTTCGATAAAATCATGAATTGGGATACTTGGAAGCCTTTTAATTAGTGCATTCCCTTCCTAAGCTAAATAAAACCGTCTAATAATTGCCAGAAAATAATGAAAAGATGACCTCGGTAATGAAGGGGTTAATATTATGTTCATGTTGTGTTGCTGTTATATTAAAAATTATACTTGGTTGTTATATTGTTGTTTGCTATGCTATGTTGTGTTATGGTATGTTGTTATGGTGTGTTGTTAAGGGGAGATGGGTCGTTTTTCTGGTCCCCCTTCTTCCTCGTGTTTAGCTCCATTAGTTTTTCAGATTTTAAGGCGTTAGCCCATTACATTGGCGATTTTAAGACCTTTCGCCCCATTTTGTTGTCAATATTTAGACTTTCGTGTCACTTAGGTGTCCATTTTTTTCCTGGCGAGCGATAGCGAGCCTGTAATTTAAGGGGAATCGGCCTTTGGCCAGGACATTTTTCTATCGAAAAATTTACAAATTTATCTTGAAGGAGGGTCTTGGGCGGGTTTATTTTTAACCTTAATGAAGGTGTAGGGACGAAAATATAAAATAATAATATAAAGATACATAAATGAGCAAATAAATACGCCCATTCTCCCTTTAAGTTATGTTATGTTATGTTGTGTTGTATTATGTGGTGTTATATTGCGTTATGTGTGTTGTTATGTTATGTTGTGTTGTATTATGTGGTGTTATATTGCGTTATGTGTGTTATGTTATGTTATGTTGTGTTGTATTATGTGGTGTTATATTGCGTTATGTGTGTTGTTATGTTATGTTATGTGTGTTGTTATGCTATGTTATAATATGTAATGTTATGTTATGTGTGTTGTTATGATATGTTATGATATGTAATGTTATGATGTGTAATGTTATGATGTGTAATGTATTTTTTGTATGTTGTTATGTTGTGTTTCTGTGTTATGTTGTGTTATATTATGTGGTGTTATATTGCGTTATGTGTGTTGTTATGTTATGTTATGTGTGTTGTTATGCTATGTTATAATATGTAATGTTATGTTATGTGTGTTGTTATGCTATGTTATGATATGTAATGTTATGTTATGTGTGTTGTTATGTTATGTTATGTTATGTAATGTATTTTTTGTATGTTGTTATGTTGTGTTTCTGTGTTATGTTGTGTTATATTATGTGTTTATATTGCGTTATGTGTGTTGTTATGTTATGTTATGTGTGTTGTTATGCTATGTTATGATATGTAATGTTATGTTATGTGTGTTGTTATGTTATGTTATGTTATGTAATGTATTTGTTGTATGTTGTTATGTTGTGTTTCTGTGTTATGTTGTGTTATATTATGTGGTGTTATATTGCGTTATGTGTGTTGTTATGTTATGTTATGTGTGTTGTTATGCTATGTTATGATATGTAATGTTATGTTATGTGTGTTGTTATGTTATGTTATGTAATGTATTTGTTGTATGTTATGTTGTGTTTCTGTGTTATGTTGTGTTATATTATGTGGTGTTATATTGCGTTATGTGTGTTGTTATGTTATGTTATGTGTGTTGTTATGCTATGTTATAATATGTAATGTTATGTTATGTGTGTTGTTATGTTATGCTATGTTATGTAATGTATTTTTTGTATGTTATGTTGTGTTTCTGTGTTATGTTGTGTTATATTATGTGGTGTTATATTGCGTTATGTGTGTTGTTATGTTATGTTATGTGTGTTGTTATGCTATGTTATGATATGTAATGTTATGTTATGTGTGTTGTTATGTTATGTTATGTTATGTAATGTATTTTTTGTATGTTGTTATGTTGTGTTTCTGTGTTATGTTGTGTTATATTATGTGGTGTTATATTGCGTTATGTGTGTTGTTATGTTATGTTATGTGTTGTTATGCTATGTTATGATATGTAATGTTATGTTATGTGTGTTGTTATGTTATGTTATGTTATGTAATGTATTTTTTGTATGTTGTTATGTTGTGTTTCTGTGTTATGTTGTGTTATATTATGTGGTGTTATATTGCGTTATGTGTGTTGTAATGCCATGTTATGTTATGTATTGTGTTTTTATGTTGAAGTGTTGTATTTCTGTGTTCTGTTGTGTTCTTTTGTAATGTTGTGTTGTGCTATATTACGTTATGATGTTATGTTGTGTTGTTATGTTATATTATAAGCTGTGTTGTAGTGGTGTACTGTTATGTTGTGAGAGGAAACTAAGACAATACTTAATAAGTGAAAACATCGACCAGAAAATGAACCATTAAGGGGAGGTTTTCAGTTTGTTCCGTAGACCTCCAACAAACTTGAAACTACACCCCCTAGACCCCCTTTCAGGATAAATTTGTACATTTTTCGGTAGAAAAATTTCTCGGCCGAAGGCCGATTCCTCTCAAATTATAGGCTCGCTATCGCTCGTCAGGAAAAAACGATACCTAAATAGCACGAAAGGGCTTAAAGTTGTCAGAAATTAGGCAACAGTTCGTAAAATCGCCAAACTAATGGGGCGAACGTCTTAAAATCTCAAAAGCAATGGGGCTAAACATGATGGAAAAAGGGGTCAAGAAAAAAAATAACTCAAGTGGAAATCTCCCCTTAAGGTGCATTACGTTATGTTGTTATCGTGTGTTGTTAAGCTATGTTGTGCTATGTTTTGTTGTTATGTTATATTATGTTGTTATGGTCTCAAAATGTGTTGTGTTATTAAAATAACCAGATTTGCAAAGACTATCATAACGAACAAAAGGACGCAACAAGTCGAAGAAGGGGAGACCAAAGCAAACAACATCCACATTCAACCTCAGCAAGGAAAACGAAGGAAGAAGGAATAACTCAACCAGAAATAAAACAACGAAAGAGATAAGTAACAAGAACAAAGCCACCACGATGCCCAGGATACCTAAATTGCAACACATCACCAACAAAGAAGACCGAAATAGAAACGCAAAGCAGAACCTACACATCGAGAAGGAAAACTCATCCCCAGCACAGATAATCACCACGCAGATAAAACCATGTGAGGGAAATACAACCAGAATTAAACCCACCACATCTAGCCGCCCAAGCAAATCCTGTACATCACTACCTGACACCAGACGAGACGCCAGAATTGCCACCATCACACCGGATATACCAACAACACCAGGCAAGACCATCACAACATCACAGCAACACCACGAGGCCACCAGAAAGAAGATAGTGTACAGTCAGGGACAGAAGGACCAACATCGACGCACTAAACAGGGATATTTACGTCCCTCTTCCGCCAAGAAGTCGACTCACCTGCCCGCAAGCGTCTGAGGGGTCCTCCTAATCCCCCCAGAATACGCCCCCCTGGACTTATGACCTTTTGACCCCCGCACACCTGCCCTGGGACATCTCAGCCAAGCTGTCACTACTCCGACGAAAACCTGAATAAGGCAAGCAATTCTAGGGCTTCGCCTAACTAACATGTTGGCGATCTAGCCCTACAATTACCCTCCCATTCAAGTAAAGCACTGAAACCATGGTGAATGTCTTTCAAGGTCTATTGAGGAATTATTATTATCACATGCCATGGTATAGTGGTTAATAATATGATCCCTAATAGGCTGCACCTTTGGTATTAGAAGCATAACCGTCGGACATGTCCCCACCTTACTTCTTTTGCCAAAACCGCACTCTAAAGCTATAGAAAGATACTTGCCATAGTAAAGGTCATTCGACTAGCTTAGGGCTTTGAGAGATACCGCTAACACCGGCACTCGACATATAAAAGTCCTTAGTGTATCTGTTCGACGCCATGGTCGAGGACACTTTCAATTGAAAGGTTTAAACACCGCCCCTGAGTTCTTTGAACCTCTTATAACGGTCAGTGGCAGATCGAGTGAAATCAGTAAGTTCATGATCTTACTATCTCCTCGCGTTAGCCTGATACGTTGTCACTGTGTCATGACACTAGAGACATTATATTAAAGACCCCAAGTCAAGAGTACCGAAACGGAATTTCATCAGCGATTAGCATAACGGTCAGGATAGACGAGTACCTTTAGCCCCAGGACATGTCCTAGCTAATTACTCGCATTAGTCTGTTGAAAGTGCCCAATGTCGTGACATCAAGGAACTATCATTTAAGACCCAAAACCAGCTAATCCATCTGTATCCCAAACTACTTGTCCACACGGCAGGACCACCTAAACGGCCCAACGGAAAACTAGAAGACCAGACAGCTCTTATCTCATCTCATCTCCCACTCCAGCTTCAAGTGCTAGTCTAGGAGTAAATGTTGAAAATTCACACACAATGATGCACCAGTGAAATAAGGTGAACTAGCTAGAAAGACAGAGTCCCCACATTGAGACTCTATTTAATTCACATCATTGAGACTCTAAATATTTCCTCAGTGCGAACGAGGATTATTTCTCAGCCAGAGTCCAGCATTTTCGACTTTGATTTTGACCTAGGTTCTTATGAGAGTTCCTATATATTGTGTGAGTAGAGTCAAGATAGATACAGCTAATATATTCCTAGTCCCATTGCGGCTCCTCTCCCGTGCTCGGCATATTTATGTTTTAACCATTTATTCACATACAAGTGTTAGTATTGTTAAACTTAGCGATAATACAAATAAAATTGTTCATAAATGTACGCAGTGATATTATGTTACCCTTTGTTTTTTCTTTGCATGTGTTGTTTGATTTTTACTTCTCCAGTTAAGTAGAACCTACCAAATTCAATCTAAACCTGGTAAAACCCCTGGTATAACAGTTATAATGATATTTTGAGTTGCTATGTTGTCATGTAGTGTGGTGTTTAAGACTTTTTGTTTAACTTCTTTGTCATTATTAAGATCTTTCGTGCACTTTGGGCGATTTTTTCCTGACAAGCGATAGTGAGCCTGTAATTGTGGAGGAACCGGCCTTTGGCCGTGACATTTTTCTACCGAAAAATGTACAAATTAATCTCGAAGGGGGATCTAATGGATATTTGTTTTAAGTTTGATATAGTTCTAGGGAGGAAACTAAAACATAAATTAATATATAAATAAATAGACCCCCCAAAATAACCACTGTCCCCTTAAGTAATCGTAGGTTGTGTTATGTTGTTACATTGTATTATGTGTGTTGACAAGTAGGCAGTAAAAACTAAATTTAAATATTCAATACAAAATATATCACCTCGCATGCTTTTTATCTCATCCCATTTCACCATGAACGTTAAATATATACAGAAAGTTATGTATGTATGTAATAAATAGGGAAAATGTATGGACAAATATCATGAACATAATTACATTGACTTATTGTAATCTATGAAAATGCACCTGCTACAAATACAGTCTGACAAATAGGCAGTTTAAATATTTAATAATAAAAAAAAACTCAATGACCTTTAAATGATCTTATAACCTCTCACCATTTCATAATGGATGTTAGATATATATAAGTTAAGTATATAAGTGCTTATTAAATAGGGACATAGTTGGCATCAATCGAGTGACGGGGACGTTGTCTCATGCGACGTTGCCAGGTCGCATATTCACGTTATCGAAACGCATACCCATGGTGTGCCCAAGATACACAGTACAAGGTATTGTCATGCGCAGGTCCGTGACGTCAGCTCGGCCCCCTGACCTTACTCTTTATTTCTTTCTCTCTCGGAGTCATAAAGATTGCCCACACTGACCCGTCAAACCTACCTACTTCTCTCTCTCTCTCTCTCTCTCTCTCTCTCTCTCTCTCTCTCTCTCTCTCTCTCTCTCTCTAATAAATATTTTAAGCTATATACTGTATATATATATATACGGTATATATATATATACACAGTATATATATATATATATATATATATATATATATATATATATATATACACAATATATATATATATATATGTTAGTATAGACAGGTAATAGATTCTCTTTTAAACAGACGAGGTTAAAAGCAATAGCAGTTTCAGCATTCAGGATTTTATTGTTACAGCTTTCAATAGTTCTAACAATTTTCCTCTGGGGTTCAGAGATGAGGTACAACAGGTTAGCAAAATTCATGGTGGATCCAACGTTTCACAAGTAAACATCTTGCATCTTCAGGGAATGGAGAGGTAATGATTAGAACTTGAACTTGAACTTGAAGGGGGATAGACAGGTTGGGGAGGTAAGAGGTCTCTAAGGATTAGAGAGAAGTAAAGATGGAAATGAAGAGCAAAGTCGAAGAGTAAGAGATGGAGGGCGGTCCTCCATGCTATTATTAGTTTTTGTGTTGTCTCAATGGTGTGTCGCAGGAGCATCTCAGAGCAGCAATGCCAGGTGGTGTTGGTGGTGTGGAAAGGCCGTTGATGTTGGTGAAGGTGGGTGATGGTGTTGCTTATGAAGCGGATGGTGAAGCTGGAGATTCTTGGTGGACTTGGTCTGTTTTCTCCCGTTTAGTTATTTATATTCAATTTTGTTTTCTTCTAAGTTCTTCTTTATCATCTGGTAGTAACCTCTCCCCTCCGTCGAGAGTACCCAATTAGTTACTATTTCTTCAGAGTATTTTTGTTCATTGTAGCTGGAGTGGTATATTCAAGATCTCTTGCAAATCTTAGCCATTCTTCATCTGTCCGTGGGTGAATGCTTGAGATCTTGGTAGCTGTGTCATTGGTTTGAAAATTTGGCTTCTTGTCCCTCAGAGTTTGTGGTGTTAGAACAGGAGGGGGAGGAGTTGTCATGATGATATGTTCTGGTGATGAGCTGGTAGACTGGATTGGAGTAGAAGAGGTTTTGTCTTCTTCTTGATCTTCAGCATCCAGTAGCTCGACATCCACCTCTTCTTCCTCGGAGTCTTCTTCATCCGATTCTTCTTGGTGAGTTTCGAGGTCTTCTGGAGGTGTCGAAGCTTGTGCTTGTGCCCGGTCCTCCGTTGGTTGTTCTGGCTCCTTCCGTTGTATGCTCAGGGGTCGTGGGAGCAGGAGTTGTGGCCTCATGGTGTTCTTTGGCTTTGGTGATTTCTTCTTAGGTGGTTGTGTATCATCCAGAAGATCCGGAGGGATGACAATGGTCGGGAGACCGTTTGCCTTGAGGAGAGCTGGAAGAAGTGTGGAAAGTAGGCTTTTATTGTCCCCGGCAAGAGCGATGGCTGTGTGAACAACGATGGTGATGGTGGTGGTGTCTGTCTTGGCACCTGTCTTCACTCCAGGGATGGTACCATAGCTCCTCCGTTGTTTTGGACGAGCATGGTGAGATCCTTTCACTGCCAAGCCTCCAGGACCCGTAACTTGATCTGCTTCAGGCCCTTTCCGTCCAGTCTTGACGTTGAACTCCACCTGATTAGAATAGGGACAAAGCATCATATTTATACAAAATTCGAGGATCAAGTAGAGGGAAGTGGGCGGAGCTACTGGGTGTGTGGTGGCTGTTCATTTGTGGAAGGCAGTCTATTCGCGAGACGGGCACTAAATCTTATCGGTGGTTGGTTGTTGGCTGTGGGTGGCTGTGATTGGTTGGTGTTGTCAGTTGTGTGCTGAGCTTGGAAGCGTAAGGGAGGGGGGCGCGGGGCGAGAGGAGGGGGTGGGGGGCAGCATACCTGTAGCGCTTGCCTGAAGGAAGAATTTGAAGGTCTTGTGTTTGGTTGTTGATGCTGGGGTTGAGTGTTTGGATGTATAGAGCTTCTAAAATAGCTAGTCTTCTGGGGTCTGATTCTTTGTCGAGTATGGTGGTTTGTTTGTCTAGGTCGGCGCGAGTTAGGGCAAGATGGTGGGGGGCTTGATAGTGATCTTTTATAGCGCCAGATTGAAGGTGGAGGGTTAGTCGACGGGAAAGGCGAGTCTGTGTCATTCCAACATAGGATAGGGGTCCACAGTCCCCAGAGGTGCAAATATGCTGGTATATCACATGGTCGTCTTTCGGTTGGTTGGTGGAAATGGGGGACAACGGACAACGGACAACGGAGGACAAGGTTGGAGGTCTTAGGAGATTTGTAGTAAATAATGAGTTTGATTTTATTGTCAGGGTTGGTGGGGAGGACGTTTTTGTTAATTATTTCTTTCATAATGGATTCGTCTGTTGTGTGGTCGGAAGACATGTAGTTTCTGTAGAAAAATGTAATGTAATTGGCCGGGTTGGTGCTAGGGGGGTCTTGTTTGTACCATTTTTCTAGGTGGTGGTTGATGGCATTGGTGACGTCAGTGTTGGAATATCCATTGTTGACTAGGACCTGGGTGAGCCTTTCCAGTTCATTGTGAGTGTCATTCCAGGTGGTGCAATGGGTGAGGGCTCTCCTGACATAGGCGGCGATGGTGGACTGTAGGTATCGTTTAGGGCATTCACTTTCCCCATTAAGACATTGGCCATTGTTAGTAGGTTTGGTGTACACGGTAGTTTTAAAGCCGTGGTCGTGGAGGAAGACAAGGAGGTCGAGGAAGGGTAGATGTCCATCGGTGGTTTCTTCGTATGTGAAGTTGAGTCCGGAGGCGGCCATGAAGCGCTGCTGGAGGTCCCTGAGTTCGCCCAGGTCCTTCACCCGCACGAAGATATCATCGATGTACCTGCAGTAGACAGTGGGCCGGTGGGCAGCCAGGAGTTCCTCTTCGATAGTTCCCATGAAGAAATTGGCAAACAGGACCCCCAGGGGGCTTCCCATCGCTACACCGTCGATTTGCTGGTACATATTCCCGCGGGGGCAGAGGAAAGGGGACTCCTTGGTACATAGTTCCAAGAGCGTCTTCAGGGCCTTCTCCGGGATGTCCAGGGGGGGCGTATTAGGGCAGTGGTAAACTCGACGTAGGATAAAATCTATGGTGTTGTCAACGGGCACGTTGTTAAACAAACTCTCTACGTCAAGGGAGGCGATGATGTGGTCGTTAGCTGGGGGGGCATCTCGTAGAATTTCTAGGAAGTCATAAGCAGAGTTGAGGTTGTATTGCCGTGGAACAAAAGGGGTGAGGAGTTTGTTCAGGGCCTTGGCGGTCTGGTAGGTAGCAGTAGGGATCTGTGATATGATGGGGCGGAGGGGGTTCCCGGGTTTGTGGGTTTTTATAGTACCGTAAGCATAACCTGGGGTGAATTCGCCGAAGAGTTTCTTCAGGTGTACGCCACCGGCTTTGGCGTTGATAGCAGTGATGGTGGTGTTGGCTTTCCTTTTTATTTCGTCAGTAGGGTTGCGAGTGATCCTTTTGAATTTGTTCTTATCACTAAGAATGTCGTCCATTTTCCGTAGGTATTCTTCTTTTCCGTGTATCACCAGGCAGGAGGCCTTATCAGCTCGTCGGATGATGATGTTGGGGTTCTCTTTTAGTTGTTTAGCGGCTTTGAAGTGGTGTTTGTTGAGGAGCTTGCTTTGGTGGGATCCCCTGGTTTTGGCGGCTTCTGCCGCCAAAACTGATATTTTGGAAACTTGTGGGCAATAAAGCCTCCAAAATATCGGAGACCTTCAGTTTCTGTGGCCTTTTCTAAGTTAAGGTCATCCTCAACATCTTCATCCGTGAACACAATATACTGTATAAATAGTACTGTACATACATACTAATAAACACCTTATACATATATTACATACACGTTAATAAATGTATATAACTAAAACATAATAGTGTGCTCTTAGTGCAAATTAATGTGTTCATACTTTATATTGTTAAATTTATTAGAGAGAGAGAGAATATGTATGTGTATGTATGTGTGTGTGTGTGTGTGTGTGTGTGTGTGTGTGTGTGTGTAAAATGAATGGAAGAAGCTCAGATCGAGCACCTTGATGCCGAAATCATTTGTTTTATTTATTTATATTTTATATACATTTTACTTCACGAAAGTCTTTTGTATGTCTACAATGATTATGTATTGATTTTTTCTTTAATAATATGCTAATTTCATATTGTTGGACGACCATACAAGTATAATTTTTTTTAGAGAAAACTAAGAACAAACAAGAGTGGTGGCAACACTCTCTGTTGACATAGCCCAACCTCTCACCGTTCACTGTGTTGGAATACCACCGCTCACAACATGAGGTGCTTTTAAAATGTATCTATTGTTCATTATTGTTCAGGATGTATTATAGCTTTGTTTAGGTGTATTAAGGAGTTACTTCATCGTACAGCTATAAATACCGTGCATAAAAATATGAGGAGTAGGGATAAGGCTTTTACACATGACTATATAATTTATACAAAATGTTTTAGAGGACTATAGCTAATTATTGTAGCAGATATAATATCAATAACTAATACATTAGGAATTTACATACGTGTAACAAACAGACTCGCAGACATATGATTCACAATACAGTACGGTACTGTACGTGAAAGCATACATAGAAGTAATACTAAATAACCTATACAGTTCTTATATTAATATTTCAAGTACCGGGTAACTAGATGTAATTGAAAATAGCAGTGCTCACCTCTTGATGTTGGTAAGTGAAGGGTTGGAAGTGAACCAGCCTTTATCCGGTGCAGTGTTTTGGGTAATGGAAGGCCTAATAATTCATATTTAAGATTTCTTTCAAATGCAGTTGTCTCAAAATGCAAACTGCATATCCTTGCAATAGCATCATTAATATAGTCTGATCTCTTACACAGGTGAATCCATTTGTTCTTTGTTTCGTCGTCTTTGGGGAAGGAGTGAAAAGTAATATGCTTATCACTTGCTTTTTTCTTGTTTGAGAAACACCCAAACACTGCACAGTTGTTGGGCATGTCTGTACACTTGCTTAAGCAAAACAACACAGTAAAACATCGAGGCTATGCTTAAAAAACTTCACTTGATTCTGGAGAGATGTGCGCGACCTACACAAATCAAAGGAGGGTAAATACTGAGGGCGGGAGGTCAGGGGCCGATTCTACGTCACTGCGCGGGTCAGAGGAGTTTGGGGCATCTAGTGACAATACCTTGTACTGTATATCTTGGGTGTGCCGTCCCATACCGAAGGCAACGTAACTTACAGCCAACCAGTCACCATCGCTAGCCATAACATTACCATCAGTTGCCAATCGCCTCCTGTCTTCGTAACATTCGTTGGCATGAGTTGACCCTGCGACGACCCAAGTTCCAAAAGTTCCGCATGTTGAACTATTTTTCGCTGGCCAGCCGACCTCTCCTGTGCTGTACCGCACGCTACCGTCTGTTTAAGACCATTGTCAAAGGGCGGTGCATTAGATGCCGTCCTCGTACGACCATAATGTCTGCTAACATCGGTACTTAAAATCGGCATAGTGTGACAGGCCCTTAACAGATCAATACTATTGGACTGGGTGTATGGGTCTCAAGCTTGACACTGCCTTCCCCTCGATTCATAATTATAGTTTGATAACGTTAGGATGCCTTATCCCATTAATTTGGCCAATATAAGACGTTTTACCCCATCCAGATGTCCATTTATTTTTCCTGGTGAACGATAACGAGCCTGTGATTTAGGAGAAATTGGTTTTATGCAGGTACATTTTTCTACCGAAACACTTGCAAATTTAATCTGAAACTGTAAAAAGGCTCGAAAAGTGCGAAAAAAATAATAATGATAATGAAAACAGAAAAAAAAATAATAATAATAAAATAATAATAATTAGCACCCCTAAAGCCCCCTCCACACGATCGACCACTGCCCGTCGGGCACGAGGGATATGTCCGTCATGGGGCACATACAGCGGGCAAAACAGGGGAATGACCGCGGTGGTAGTTGAGCGAAATCACCAGACACTGCCCGGTAGTTTGCCGGTGGATATGGGGATAAAGGGGGCCTGTGGAAGGAGGGGAGTAGTGTGTAGTTTGATCTTTAATTATCAAATATATTTTATCCTATTATTTTACGGATGTTTATCAGGTAAATCTGGTGGAAGAAATCCAGGATGTAATATGTTAAAGCACTTTATAAACGGTCACTGATGGTATGAATTAAGTTTTACCTTTAGAATATTGTATGGGTAGCATCCCTGTTTATATAGACAATATTATTTGTATAGAGATTATTTTTTTAATATTCTTATGAGCATTATTATAAGTAGTATTATTAATCTTAGTATTGTGAGAAAGCCAGCCCGCCATGATCTTCTGCACTAACTATTGATTTAATGTTCGTTTAACGTACTGTACGTATGTTGACCATATCAGCAAATCGCCTGGTGATTGAAGCACTATCAGAAATTATATGATGGGATAAATTCATTTTTTTTTCACCAACCAACTTTACTTCTAAACTCAATGAAATCAACAAATACATGTGTCACTCCAAGGACTCAAACCTAAGATACTCACACCCATAGGTTAAGCTTATCAGTGTATTACGTAAATATAAGACAGCATCAGAGAGAGAGAGAGAGAGAGTGTGTGTGTGTGTGTGTGTAATTGCAGCTCTAACTTACGGTATTTTGCGAGTTCACTCTTTTAATGGTACCGGTATAGGATCTTTTAATGGTACCGGTATAGGACCTTTTAATGGTACCGGTATAGGATCTTTTAATGGTACCGGTATAGGATCTTTTAATGGTACCGGTATAGGATCTTTTAATGGTACCGGTATAGGATCTTTTAATGGTACCGGTATAGGATCTTTTAATGGTACCGGTATAGGATCTTTTAATGGTACCGGTATAGGATCTTTTAATGGCACCGGTATAGGATCTTTTAATGGTACCGGTATAGGATCTTTTAATGGTACCGGTATAGGATCTTTTAATGGTACCGGTATAGGATCTTTTAATGGTACCGGTATAGGATCTTTTAATGTTACCGGTATAGGATCTTTTAATGGTACCGGTATAGGATCTGGTATAGGATCTTTTAATGGTACCGGTATAGGATCTTTTAATGGTACCGGTATAGGATCTTTTCAAATGTGTTGCGTTTTTGATGATGTTGACGTTCATTTTATATTAAGTATAACCCATTCCTACGTAATTTTGATTTTTGGGTAATTACATAAGAAATATGAAGCTGATGAAATAAATGATTTATCTTCAAAACAACTTTTTTGTTTCTTTTGCAACATAGCAATTATTATGCTACACAACACTTTACACCTCTCTTTAGCTGCCCTGCCGAACATCTTGTCTGACCACAGACTTTGACTGGCCAGTCACGGCCGTGTGGACAACAATACAAGCGTGTTCGACAGACTCTGCCCGGTGAGGGGGCACAGCCTGCCAGACACTGCTCGATCGTGTGGACGGGGCTTAACGTTAGATGAGCTATCGCTAAGAAACCTATGAGAATAATACTAAAAGCCTATCTCCATGTTTTCAGGCTGACTTCCACGATAGAGTAATAGAGCATAATAGTGGCTCTTAGGATGGACACACACACACACACACACACACACACACACACACACACACACACACAGGTAAGCTATAGACCAATACTGTTTATAATAATGGGTATGAAATAGGTATACAATGGTGATTTACCTGATTAAAGTGAGATAGTCTGTTTTTTCTATTAATTAATTTATTCCTTAATTTCTAGTTTCCTCGCCAGACCTCCATCAAACTTAGAAGAAAAAAACCCTAGACCTCCCTCCAAGATAATTTTGTAAATTTTTCGATAGAAAAATGTCCTGGCCGAAGGCCGGTTCTTCTTAAAATTTCAGGCTTGTTGTCGCTCGCCTGGAAAAAAAGACACCTAAATGGTACGAAAGGTCTTAACATTGACAACGAAATGGGGCGAAAGGATGTTGAAATCGCCAAACTAATGGGCCGAGTGTCTTATAATCTCAAAACAAATGAGGCTTAACACGATGGAGAAATGGGGACCAGAAAAACGACCCATCTCCCCTTAACTGGTGTAAGATGGGAGGATTATCACCAATATACGTGTAAATTAGTAGATATTTATGGACACTATAATATATACCTTCTCATACATAATTATACTCTTTCAAAGCCTTAGTTTATTAGTGATCTCCAGTATAATATTAAATCAGTTCGTGTGTCTGTTTGTCTGTCTGTGTGTTCTTAATAGGCGGCCGCAGTTTTGGACCTGGGGAGCTCAAACTTTGCATGTGGGTGTTAATTGACCTGGGTCAGGTCATAGAGGGGGCGAGGCCACGATCGGAGGTAGTTTCGAGGCCGAAATTAAAAATAAAATGAAAAAAATGGCCGTTTGGGGCAGAAGGAGGCCTCCGGTCGAAAAGGTGTATGGAACGAACGTTGTTCGCAGCCCCCCAAAATGGGGGTACGGATGAGGTCAGATCCAAAATCGGAGGTCATTTAGCGGCCAAAATCGAGGTCGCCGTTTAATGAGGCACAGGGAGGTCGAGGCCGGTGATTATGGTAGTAGTAGTATTGTGATGATTGTGGTAGTAGTGATTGATGATGGTGATTATGGTAGTAGTAGTGGTGGTAGTAGTGATGGTGATTATGGTGGTACAGTATTATCATATGTTCATAAATAAATGGTAGAATTTAAACCCGGGCAACGACGGGTACCCCTGCTAGTACTAATAATAATGATAGTAATACTAATGATAATCTACTGACAGCATGTGTGTAAGTGTTTGATATATTGAATTGAATTGGTATGTTTCTTATGCAGGAAAGGGAATATCCATATATATATGGAGAGAGAGAGAGAGAGAGAGAGAGAGAGAGAGAGAGAGAGAGAGAGATTTGATTTGATTGTTTTATTGAGAAAAGTACAAATGTTACACAAGTATCATAGTTACATTATCTCAAAAGGGCGAAGGTGCATACGCAATCTTCACCCTATTTCTGGCTTAAACTATGTCATTACATATATAGTTAGATGAGTAATACATTGATATTGAAGATAATTTTTAACACTACCTAAGTTTAGTATATACAGTATTATAATAGACATATCTGAGAGAGAGGGGGGGGGGGAGAGGGAGAGAGGGAGAGCAAGAGAGAGCATACCTATAATTATTTATTTATGTTGAATAGTCTAAAGGGCAGTATTTTCTTTCTGGACCCCTTCTCCTTCATGTTTAGCCCAATTATTATGACATTTTAAGACGTCCGTCCCATTAGTTTGGCTATTTTAAGACTTTTCGCCCTATCTAGGTGTAATTTTTTCCGAGCAAGCGATATAGTGAGCAGGTGACAATATAAAACAGACCAATAACTAATATTACACAGTAATGTCCACTGGAGGGATTTTTTTTCTTGACTCCTTTCTCCCTCATGTTTAGCCCCATTGCTTTTCTAATTTTAAGACGTTCGCCCCATTATTTTGACGATTTTAAGAACTTTCGACCCATTTCTGTCAATTTTAAGACCTTTCGTGCCATTTAGGTGTCGATTTTATCCTGGCGAGCGATAGCGAGCCTGTTATTTAAGAGGAACCGGCTTTCAGCCGGGACATTTTTCTACCGAAAAATGTACAAATTTATCTTGAAAGGGGCTCAAGGGGGTGCAATCTTAAGCTTGATGGATATCTAGGGACCAAACTAAAAACCTCCCCTTAAGTTGTAATATTATTCAGGTTACCAATGTACAATCGGGGGTATTAAGTGTTGTCATAGATTCCAGTGGTTTTCGCTCAAGAAGTGTTATTGGTATATTAATAGTTACTAGGACAAATGCTTATCCCTCAGAGTATATTTAGTCAGTGTCCGAAACTTTGTGAACTATCTGACAACACTTATTAACCTCGACTGTACACACGTCTAAATATACTGTTGATTAGTTAGTACATAATTGTTTATCGCTGTAGAATATTATATTTCATTTAGGGGAGATGGGCCGGTTTTTCTGGTCCCCTTTCTCCCTCGTGTTTAGCCCTGGTTTTCAGAGTTTATGACGTTCGGCCCATTCGTTTGGCGATTTTAAGACTTTTCGCCCCATTTCTTTGTCAATATTAATACTTTTCGTGTCCTTTAGGTGTCGATTTTTTTCCTGGCGAGCGGTAGCGAGCCCGAAATTTAATGAAAACTGGCCTTCGGCCGGGAAATTCTTCTATTGAAAAATGTAAACATTTATCTTGGAGGTGTTTTTTTTAAGCTTGATGGACTAGGGAGGAAACTATGATAATATGAGGAACCAATCATAAAAAGACACATACATGAGGAAATAAATACGCCCAATGCCCCTTAAAACCTGGCGAAACATTTTCTCCCTTAGCAGTTTCTTGCTCGATAACTATTGGAAAACAATGAAACTACTATCTCTCTGCATCATGCTATATTGTTAGCTTATAACCCCTTCCGTACCGGCGACGTCTTATTCATTTAACTTCAGCTACACTTGGACGATTTTATGAAGCTTAGGAAGGATACATGGTGGTCGTTAAAAGGATTCATTGAGACAGTGTGTAGCCTTTTCATGGGTAGACGTCCTCCCTAAGCTGAACAAAGTCGTCTAGTAGTTGCCAGAATACAATGAAAAGTACATCACCGGTACGGAAGGTGTTAATAACCCCTTCCGTACCGAGGATGTATTGTGTGTTATTCCAGCTATACATTTAGACGATATTCTGAAGCTTAGGTGTAAACAGTGGTATGTAAAATGGATTAATTGAGATAGTTTGAAGCCTCTTAGGGGGAGATCTCCACTTGAGGGATTTTTTTCTTGACTCCTTTCTCCCTCATGTTTAGCCCCATTACTTTTGATATTATAAAACGTTTGCCCCATTAGTTTAGCGATTTTAAGAACTTTCACCCCATATTAAGACCTTTCGTGCAATTCAGGTGTCGATATTATCCTGGCGAGCGATAGCGAGCCTGTAATTTAAGAGGAACCGGCCTTCGGCTGGGACATTTTTCTACCGAAAAATGTACAAATTTATCTTGAAAGGGACTCAAGGGGGTGAAATTTTAAGCTTGATGGAGGTCTAGGGAACAAACTAAATACCTCCTCTTAATTGTTACACGTCATCTCTAAGCTGGATAAAATCGTCCAATAATATCCAGATTATAATGACCAGGACAACTCGGTACTAAAGGGGTTAACAACATATGTGGCTATATACTCGTTGTAAGAGCTGACTAATTAAGATGAGAACAAGCCAATTTCTCGACTGCTTGTTTTTCTGGACCCCTTTCTCCCTCGTGTTTAGCTCCATTAGTTTTGAGATTTGAAGACGGTCGGCTCATTTTTTTGGCGATTTTAACACCTTTCGCCCCATTACGTTGTCAATTTTAAGACCTTTCGTGCCACTTAGGTGTCGATATTTTTCATGGCGAGCGATAGCGAGCCTGTAATTTTAGAAGGAACCGGCCTTCGAGTGGGACATTTTTCTACCGAAAAATTTACAAATTTATCTTGAAAGGGGGTCTAGCGGGAATTTGTTTAAACTCGATGAAGGTCTAGCGAGGAAGCTAAAATATATATATATATATACATAACTATATAGACCAAAATATATATATATATACAGTATATACATAACTATATAGACCAAAAACCAAGCACTACCCCCTTAAAAATGACAACAGGTATATACAATGTGTACAATAATGATATATATATCGGCAATGATAAACCCATCTTAAGGGGACACTGGCCGTTTGTTTGGTCTATTAATTCATTTATTCATATATGTTTTTAGTTTCCTCCCTAGAACTTCATCAAGCTTAGAAAAACACCCCCTAGACCCCCCTTCAAGATAAATTGTTTACATTTTTCGGTAGAAAAATGTACCGGCCGAAGGCCGGTTCCTCTTAAAATTGCAGGCTCGCTATCGCTCGCCAGGAAATAATCGACACCTAAATGGCACGAAAGGTCTTAAATTGACAACGAAATGGGGCGAAAGGTGTTAAAATCGCCAAACTAATGGGTCGAACGTCATATAATCTCAAAACTAGTGGGGCTAAACATTAGGGAGAAGGGGGTCTAGAAAAATGGTCTGCCTCCCCTTAAGCCAATTAGAAAGGTAAATCACTCAGTATACCCAATGATCTTTTATAATTGTTCAAAGCCTTTCTTAGATTTTTGAGAGATTAGAAGGAAAAGAGAAAACAAAAACAATCACAATTTTGTAATAGACTTTACATTTTATAAAATTATATAATTATTTGTTGATCACTTTAAGGGAGCCCACCTCGCTTTTTTTCTCTTTCTCTCCCTCTCTCTTTGGCTTGTATCCATTCGGCCCCATTCAGCCTACTGTTTTAAGACGTTTACCCCATTCAGGTGTCAATATTTTCCTGGCGAGCGGTAGCGAGCCAGTATATATATATTTTTGCTTTGATAGCAAGCTAAATTTGTACATTTTTCGATAGAAAAATGTCCTCGGCGAAGCCGGATTTCTCCATACAATGCTGGCTCGCTATCGCTCGCCAGGAAGAAAGCGACACCTGAATGGGGATAAACGTCTTAAACCAGTTGGCTGAATGGGGCCGAATGGATACAAGCCAGAGAAAGAGGGAAAAGGAGAGAAAGAGATAAAATCAGGTGACCCGCCCTTAATAGCAACATATATTGTAATGAATAGGAGAGAGACAGATGGAGAGAGCGGTAAAGGGGGTTGGGGGCTAGCACAGGAATAGGAGAGAGACAGATGGAGAGAGAGGTAAAGGGGGTTGGGGGACTAGCACAGGAATAGGAGAGAGACAGATGGAGAGAGAGGTAAAGGGGGTTGGGGGCTAGCACAGGAATAGGAGAGAGACAGATGGAGAGAGAGGTAAAGGGGGTTGGGGGGGCTAGCACAGGAATAGGAGAGAGACAGATGGAGAGAGAGGTAAAGGGGGTTGGGGGGCTAGCACAGGAATAGGAGAGAGACAGATGGAGAGAGAGGTAAAGGGGGTTGGGGGCTAGCACAGGAATAGGAGAGAGACAGATGGAGAGAGAGGTAAAGGGAGTTGGGGGGGCTAGCACAGGAATAGGAGAGAGACAGATGGAGAGAGCGGTAAAGGGGGTTGGGGGGCTAGCACAGGAATAGGAGAGAGACAGATGGAGAGAGCGGTAAAGGGGGTTGGGGGCTAGCACAGGAATACAGTTGCCATGGTACCCTATATAAACAAACAGGTAACCTATACATAGGGAGGCTTGACCATCCCTCGATTACAACTTTATATTCTCTCTCTCTCTCTCTCTCTCTCTCTCTCTCTCTCTCTCTCTCTCTCTCTCTCTCTCTCTCTCTCTCTCTCTCTCTCTCTCTCTCTCTCTCCTCAAATTTCAAACTGCCTGCTTGCTAAAAAATTTGCTAATGATAGATTAAAATCCTCACAAAATGACGAAGAACGGGTGAAATTTGTAGAGCTACGACGCAAAGCCAAAAAGTTAATTAAGCAAAGTAAAAAGACCTTAGAGTTACATATTGCGAATCAAAGTAAAACAAACCCGAAAGAATTCTATAGTTATATCAGAAAGAAAAAAGTAGTTACTTCAACTGTTGGACCGTTAGTCGATGAAAATGGAGAATACACCAAAGACGAAGTACAAATGAGTAATGCCCTCAATACCTTCTTTGCATCAGATTTTACAACAGAAGACCTCAGTGATATCCCTACACCATCGCCGATTCAGATTGATAATTCAGATGTTCTAAGCAATATCACCGTTACAGAGAGAGAAGTATTGAATTGTTTAGATAAACTCAATGTAAATAAAACGCCTGGACCTGATACAATCTCGCCTAAAGTTCTAAAGGAAGCTAAGGATGAGCTCTCCAAACCACTGACATTACTATTCAATAAATCCTTGCATTCTATCTGGAACTATGCCTGATCAGTGGAAGCTAGCCAACGTAACACCGATATTCAAAAAAGGCAGCAAATCCCTACCCAGTAACTATCGTCCAATTAGCTTAACCTCAGTTGTATGTAAAATGCTAGAAACGGTCATACGAGACAGACTCGTAAATCACTTAGAGGGAAATAACATACTTAAAGATACTCAACACGGCTTTCGTAAAAAACGTTCCTGTTTAACAAACCTCTTAGACTTCTTCCACGATATCCTCAACCTCTAGGATGAGAGTAAAGATGTAGATATTATAAACCTTGATTTTCAAAAGGCCTTTGACAAAGTTCCCCACAAACGTTTACTGCTAAAACTAAAAGCGCATGGAATACAAGACGGTGTGTGTTGAAATGGATAGAAAATTGGCTCAGCGACAGAAAGCAAAGAGTAGTCATAAACGGTAAGGCATCTAAATGGACCAATGTAAGTAGCGGGGTACCCCAGGGATCGGTACTAGGTCCAATTCTCTTTCTAATTTACATCAACGACATAGATGAGGGTCTCACCTGTACAATCTCAAAATTTGATGACGATACAAAAATTGCAAATAGCATACTCTCAAAAGAACAAGTTGACGATATGCAACACAATCTAGATAAATTGTCATGTTGGGCCCAAATTTGGCAAATGAGTTTCAATGCGGATAAATGTAAAGTACTACATATCGGATATCTAAATGAGAAAGCAAACTATTCGATGAATGGCACTCAGCTTAAGAATGTAAACAGAGAAACCGATCTGGGAGTAACAATATCGAGTAACCTAAAACCGAGTCAACAATGTTCAGAAGTTGTTAAGAAGGCAAACAAAATAATTGGCTTTATAGGCAGGTCATTTGAGCATAAATCCAAAGAAGTTATCCTAACCCTTTACAATTCCTTAGTCCGCCCTCTTCTGGAATACTGCGTTCAATCCTGGTATATTTATTACCAAAAAGATATAAACAAGCTAGAACGAGTTCAATGTAGAGTTACCAAAATGATACCTAGCTTAAAGAACAAACCATACGAAGAGCGTCTTAGAGAATTAAATCTATTTCCTTTAACCCAGCGCAGATTAAGAGGTGACTTAATTCAAGTGTTCAAAATCATCAAAGGCATCGACAATATGGACTGTAGTAAGTACTTCACTATCGAACAATCTAATTACACGCGGGGAAACGGTTGCAAAATTATTGGTAAATCTTTTAACTCACACGAATCTAAGAATTTCTTCTTCAATCGAGTTGTCAACTTGTGGAATGGGCTTCCCCGAAACGTTATAGACTGCATCACCGTTGATTCATTTAAACTCGGCCTAGACAAATATCTCGCATCAAACCCGCGACTGACTGCGTTTGTAAATGAATAACTTTATTTTATCCCCCCCTTAGTTACTAACCCATCTGTCCCCTACTAACTTCCTAATCCTGCCACGGACATTAGTTCCAGGGCAGTAATTCCCTTTCCAATGTTCCCTTACCCACTCTAAACCACTGTTTAGACACTTGATCCTCAGTGTTTTGGAGGACAAGCAACCTAGAAGGGTCACTAGATCTGTTGTTGCTTGATTTCATTTGTACTCCTTTGTACTCCTTTGTACTCTTCCATTACCTCTCTCTCTCTCTCCTTCGTTAGCTTCATTCTCCTTCCTCTGCCTCTCCCTCTCCTTCATTCCTTACCAATTATTTTCGTTATTGCACCCCCCCCCTTTCTCTCTCACTCTCACTCTCTCTCGCTATCTGTCTCTCTCTCTCTCTCTATCTCTATCTATCTCTCTCTCTCTCTCTCTCTCTCTCTCTCTCTCTCTCTCTCTCTCTCTCTCTCTCTCTCTCTCTCTCTCTCTCTGATAAATGTGTACTTCTAGGCAATTGCAATGTCCCTAATTTAGAATGGAATATTGATAGCGGAAATAAAACTAATTCAATAAAATTTATAGATTTTGTTATGCCGGGCGAAAAAAGGGTAGTTTAGGCTCACCAAACGGGAAGAACAGGGTAGAGACAAGACAAATCATACATCCAAAACAGGTAATACATTTTATTTGTACACAAGAAGACATACTTAAGTTTGTGGTAATTATAACTTGACACAGATTTCTATGCGAAACTAATAAGGGATACAATAATATTGTCACAGAAAGTAAAATTATGTATGTAACTATTAACTTTTGGTTTACACAATACTTAAATCATTAATTACACATAAAGTCAGGAACTGAAATGAATACTAGAATAATGAATACCATGGAAATAGTCTTC
This sequence comes from Paralithodes platypus, assembly GCA_032716605.1. Lineage (NCBI taxonomy): Eukaryota > Metazoa > Arthropoda > Malacostraca > Decapoda > Lithodidae > Paralithodes > Paralithodes platypus. The sequence goes on along the minus strand of CM064574.1, from coordinate 9,203,014 downwards.
AGGATACTCAATATTAATTATTTACTTTCAAGAGTGAATGTATAATATGTTGTGCACAGGAGTTCAGACAAATAAAGAGATTGGAGAACGCTCGTTTTCTATGTTACCCACACACGGGTTGCTATGATGGATTATATACAGTATAAATCCCAATGAGTCTGAATTATGTATGAGCCATGAATGTGATATTAACTTTTAATATTTAATTCTTAATATCATCTCGATCATAGTAGAATACAAAAGAACACTTGAAATTTAATAGTAGATACAAGGACAACAACACAAGTGTGTTCGGCAGACTTTGCCCGGTGAGGGGGCACAGTCTGCCGGACACTGCTCGATCATATGGACGGGGCTTTAGACTGAGAGGAAGGAGTGAAAGAAGAAAGAGTTGTGAGAATAGAGAGAGAAGGAACAGATTGAAAGAGAGATACATAGAGAGAAAGGGGACACATACACACATACACATACATACACACACACACACACAGACACAAGAAAGAAAAGGTTGTGCTTGTCTGTGTGGTTTATCACTGTGTAAACAAAACGACAGTGACACATTACTCCCGTTCCGTTCAGAACTATTTCGTCTCAAAAAGGTAAAAGCTAAAAAGCTTAAATATCTTTCACGCCAGAGGTTCAGTGAAAAAGTCACAAAAAGAAATATAGGTCAGCATATCTATGAATTTCACACAGGTATATTTTCAGCCTCTGGCTGTAATTCTTTATAATCCGTTTACTTTTAGTATCATCAGTTACATAGTAACTAGGCGAACAGTAAACATAGTCAGTAACGTTGCCAGTAAAGCAACTCAATATCTTTCAACAAACCCTTATACCCTTCTATAAATGCGTAACTAGTATATCTTTCAGCATACCTAGTACATAATGTTTACTGGTCAAATAGCTCCTATGCAATCTATTATCTCAATCTGGAAATCATCTGCCAACCTAGTACATAATATTGACCTCGTCAAACAGCTCTTATACAACCTCATGCTTTGGTCCTTATTATAAGATAATATAAGTTAGAGTTAAGCTACAAACTGTTCCTCTGTACATTTTCAGCCTACGGCTGCAATTATCAATAAACCGTTTATTATTATTATTATTATTTATTATTATTACACACTCACACACAGAGAGAGAAGAGATAGAGGGAAGAAGGAAGGAAAGGGGTTCAAGTGATAAAAGTGTTGTGTATATTAAACTGGTAGGAAGGGGTGAGGGTAAAGGCGACACTTGTACCAATATCACCCTAACTCATAAATATAGTCAACATAATTATTACTACAGATAACAGTATAGTTATAGTTGTATATTCATTAGTAGTAGTAGTAGTAGTAGTAGTAGTAGTAGTAGTAGTAGTAAAAAAAAAAAAAAAGTAGTAGTAGTAGTAGTAGTAGTAGTAGTTGCATGGTGTAGAGTAGTAGTATAGTAGAATAGTAGGAATCGAGTAATATCTGATGTTTGTAAAATATAATGAATGTACAATATTAAATACAAATCAAAGACAAAAGTAGTAGTAGTAGTAGTAGTAGTAGTAGTAGTAGTAGTAGTAGCAGTAGTACCATAGTAACATTAGTATATTATTTCATTATCTCCCAAATGCATGAACCAGAACACTAATAAGTCAAGGTTATGGCCAGATATATACCATCATTGGGTATTATTAATGGTAATTTACCTTATTATCCTTGTGTAATACATGTTATGGACACTTGATTTACCCTTTTCTTTCTCTTAATTGTTTATGGTGTACAAACTCCTTCTGTACTATGACGCCTATTTTCACTGTAGGGGGGATGGTTCACTTTTTGGGCGATTTTTGCATGTATTCATTATTTTTCTAGTTTCCTCCCTAGACCTCCACCAAATTAAAACAAAAAATCCATTAGATCCCCCATCTAGATTAATTTGTAAATTTTTCGGTAGAAAAATCTCCCGGCCGAAGGCCGGTTCTTCCAACATTACAGGCTCACTATCGTTCGCCATGGACAAATTTGACACCTAAATAGCACGAAAGGTCTAAATAATGACGAAGAAATGGGGCGAAAGGTCTTAAAATCGACTAACTAATGGGGCAAACATCTTAACATCTGAAAACTAATGGGGCTCAACACGAGGGAGAAAGTGACCCAGAAACACGGCCATAATATTTCTTCCCTTCATCTCCCTACTTTATTCCCACCGTCTCTACGCTTTGTTTTCTTTTTGCCCCTTTCTCTTTCATAGTCCTATTTAGTTTTTCTATATTCACATTTCTCGTTTCTCTGTCTGTCTCTGTCTGTCTGTATCTCTCTCTCTCTTTCTCTCGCTTTCTCTCTCTCAAAATCATGTGTGGCTTAGAAATGCGTCACACGAATAACGCCTAAAAGAGTTAAATCTCCTTAGTAAACTATAGCACCGGGTGAGAAGGAACACAATAAAGCATACAAACATATTAAGGGGAGATGGGCCGTTTTTCTGGTCCCCTTTCTTCCTTATGCCTATACCCATTATTTTTTAGCTATCAAGACGTTTGCCCCACTAGTTTGTCGATTTTAAGACCTTTCGCCCCATTTCTTTGTCAATATTATGACCTTTGGAGCCCTTTTGATTTCGACTTTTTCCTGGCGAGCGATAGAGTCTATAATTGTGGAGGAGCCGGCCTTCGGCCGTGACGTTTTCCTACCAAAAAATTTACAAATTAATCTTAAAGGGGGATCTAATGGATTTTTGTTTGTATATACATGAATATATAAATATATAGACCCAAACAAAATTCAACTGTCCCCTTAAAGGTCTTGAGAATGTGGATGCCAACAGATAATTCTTATTGCACTAGAGGAAATGGTTATAAAATAATCGAGTTCCTTTTCACTCAGATGAGGCAAAGAATTTCTGTCTCAATCGAGAGGTAAACTTATGGTAATGTCATTGAGTGTTGTACTGCCCAAACCTTTAAGCATCGATTTGATACTATTTCGCTCTTAAGGGGAGATGGGTCGTTTTTCTGGTCCCCATTCTCCCTTGTGTTAAGCCCTATTTGTTTTGAGATTATAAGTAGTTCGGCCCATTAGTTTGTCAATTTTAATTAAGACATTTCGCCCATTTCTTTGTCAATATTAAGACCTTTCGTGCTATTTAGGTGTCGATTTTTGTCCTTGGTGAACGATAGTATGCCTGTAATTTTGGAAGAAACGGCCTTCGACAGGGACATTTTTCTACCGAAAAATGTCCAAATTAACCTAGATAGAAGGGATGGATTTTTTTTTTAAAGTTTGATGGAGTTCTAGGGAGGAAACTTAAAAAATAATAGAAAGATAAACAAATAAGCAAATAAATACACCCACCCCCCATTAACCCCCATTTAAATGCGTATATTAATTAATAGCCTCCCTTCACACTACATTATTTTGTTTTTCATATTATAAGCTAGGTAAATTAAATATAGACAGTGTCAAGACTTAGGATCGTATAGTGGATTTAGGAATTAGTTACAAGACAAGTAAAGGGATTGGATTATCTGCCTAAGGGGGAAGCATTGAGATCGTCTCACCTTTGTTGTTAATTCACATGCTATATATGGTCTATACATATTATAATGGCCACCAGTGAATATATATAGACTTAGCTGGTTATTGGAGCATGTTGATGGATAGTAGGTGCTGGGATGTTTAACATATGGGACGATAGATGTGGCCGATCGCCGGTGTTGCTGGTAAGGGTTGTTGTTATTGAGTGGCACCCTTTATAGGGAGATATCTTAGAACGTCAGCTTGGTAACAAGTGAAGCTAGACATGCGCAATCATTCTCGATGCTGCTAACGTTCCTCATATTACTTTAATTACTATATTAAATAGTACTTAATACTTATGGAATACTATATTCTCAAATTAACTCTTTATAGAATAAATGTACACCATAGCCTATACCTTAATTACCCCTTATATATTATTCATCTGATATACAAACCCAATTAACTTTACATGATACTTTGTGTATATACAGAATTATAGATCCCATTTTTAACCAATCCCAACTGGAAATAGAAAGGTCTATCGTGGACACTCATAAGTCACGATAGACAGCTTCGTAAACACCAATGAATCTGTTGTTGCTTGATTTCCTTTGTACTCTCTCTCGCTCCTCGTCCTCTCCCTATCTAGCTATGCCAATATTGAGGGTCATATTTTTTATTAAGCATCAACTCGATATATCTCTGCTCCTCCTCCCCTTCCGTCTGACTCTCTTCCTCCTCCTTCTTCCTATTCTGCTTCTTCTTCTTCATGTTTTTCTTTTCAATCTTTCTTTTTTCCTCCTATTTTGCCTCTTCTTAGTGTTTTTCTTTTCAATCTTTCTCTTTTCCTCCTCTTTCTTCCTATTCTGCCTCTTCTTCTTCATGTTTTTCTTGTTTATCGTCTTCTTTTTGCTGCTTTTTTATCTTCCTCCTCCTCTGCCTCTTCTTATGTTCTCCCTATTATCCCTCTTCTTCTTCGTGTTTTTCCTTTCAATCTTTCTCGTTTTGCTGCTTATTCATCTTCCTCTTTTTCCTCCTCTTCGTCTGTTCTGCTTCTTCATCTTCTTCTCCTTCTTGTTTTTGCTGTTTCTTTATCTTCCTCTGCCTCTTCGTAGTTTCTTCTTCTTCTTCTTCTTCTTCTTCTCAAACCCCTTCTGCACCGGCGCATCTTTTATATTTTATTGTAGCTATGTTTAGACGATTTTCCGCAGCTTAAGAAGTATCTGTGATCGTAAAAAGGGTCGAGAGAGATACTTCGAACCTGTTAATTGCTGGAGGCCCTTTTTAAATTGCACAACAATCGTCTAATAGTAGCCAGAATAAAGAAAAAAAAAAAAAAAAAAACGTAACTGGTACAGAAGGGGTTAATGTTTTTCTTGTTTATCATCTTCCTCATCCTTTTTCTTCTTCATTTTCTTCCCCTTCTTCTTTCTCACGAAAGGTGTTAAAATGGTCAAACTAATGGGCCGAACGTCTTAAAATTTGAACATTAATGGGGCAAAACATGAAGAAGAAAGGGGACCAGAAAAACACGAGCCATCTCCCCTTAAACAATACGATCATTAAGGGAAGATTTCCACTTGAGGGATTTTTTTCTTTACCCCTTTCTCCCTCATGTTTAGCCCCATTGCGTTTGAGATTTTAAGACGTTCGCCCATTAGTTTGGCAATTTTAAAAACTTTCGCCTCATTTATGTCACTTTTAAGACCTTTCGTGCCATTTAGGTGTCGATTTTTTTCCTGGCGAGCGATAGCGAGCCTGTAATTTAAGAGAAACCGGCCTTCGGCCGGGAATTTTTTCTACCGAAAAATGTACAAATTTATCTTGAAAGGGGGTCAATGGGGTGTAATTTCAAGCTTGATGGAAGTCTAGGAAACGCACTAAAAACTTGCCCTTAAGCGCGCTGACTCCTCTCTCTTGTGATATCAACATATTGGTGGTCATGGCTCAGTTCGGCTTGGTAAGGTTGTATGTATGGGGAGATATGCTTGTATAATCTCGTTGTTTGGTTGAAATGTCTGTAGTTGTGTGTCTAGTCTGCAACTACTTAACCCCTTCTGTACCGGCGACGTCTTTTTAATTATATTCTAGCTATATTTAGACGATGTTATGCAGTTTAAGAAGGATTTGTGGTAGTCGAAAAGGTTAAGTGTGATAGTTCGAAGCCTGTTAAGGGTTGGAGGCCCTTTTGTAACTAAATAAAATCTTCTGATAACAGCCAGAATCAAGTTAAACAAGACGTCGTCGGGAAAGAAGGGGTTGAAATGAATACACGATTATACCAATAATAGTACACAAAAAGGGTGTTTTTATTGTGCATGCATCTAAGTTTTAATATATTAAGGGGGAATGGTTCACTTTTTGGTCGATTATTTCATATATTTATTATTTATCTAGTTTCCTCCCTAGACCTCCATCAAACTTTAAAAACAAAACAAATCCATTAGATTCCCCTTCTAGATTATTTTTTTAATTTTTCGGTAGAAAAATTTCCTGGCCAAAGGCCGATTATTCTAAAATTACAGGCTCACTATCGTTCACCACGAAAATAATCGACATCTAAATAGCTCGTAAGGTCTAAATATTGACAAAGACAAGTGGCGAAAAGTCTTTACATCGACAAACTAATGGGGCAAGCATCTTAACATCTGAAAACTAATGGGGATACACACGAAGAAGAAGGGGGACCAGAAAAACGACCCATCTCCCCTTAAACGAAGAACACTGTTTATGAGTATACCATTTTGTTGCCATTAGGTGATCCAATGGTTACAGTGTAGCATAATCAACTGCTATATAGTGTATAATCATCTCTCTCTCTCTCTCTCTCTCTCTCTCTCTCTCTCTCTCTCTCTCTCTCTGTCTGTCTCTCTCTCTCTCTCTCTCTCTCTCTCTCTCTCTCTCTGTCTCTCTCTCTCTCTGTCTCTCTCTCTCTCTCTCTCTCTCTCTCTCTCTCTCTCTCTCTCTCTCTCTCTCTCTCTCTCTTACATACACGCTCACATTTCTGGAGTTTCCAAACCATTTGTCCTTGTCCCACTTCTGTTTATCATATACAGTATATTATGTCAATGACGTCAATGTTGGTCTGTTGAGTAATATGATCTCCAAGTTTGCAGATAACGTTAAGCTTGGAGTGAATGTGAAGGACCTCAAAGGGGTTGAACAGCTCAGGATGGAATTTAACAGACTGGGTGAATGGTCGGAGACATGGCAGATGCAACTAAACTTGGAAAAGTGCAAGGTGATGCATATCAGCCAAGCAAAACCCAAGTCAGGCTATTAGTTATTGGTAATGCCTCTGGAAGTGACTGACTTGGAAATGGATTTGGGTGTTCTGATTAGCAGTGACCTTAAGTTATCCAAGCAGTGCATTGAAGTGGAGAAGAAAGCTCAGAAATAATTGGGCTATATTAAGAGGCAATTTAAGTATAGAAATAAAGAAATAGTCCTCACACTTTACAACGCTCTGATACGGCCTCTCCTGGAGTATGCTTTTCAATTCTAGTCTCCAACACTTATAAAGATATAGAGCGACTGGAAAGGGTACAGGATAGGACTACAGAGCTTATTCCATCAATTAGAAGACTGAGCTACGAGGACCGGTTGAAAGCACTTGCTGTATTTTCATTGGAAACACGCAGACTACAGTCAGCTTATTAAAACTTTCAAAATACTTAATGGGTTTGACAATGTAACTTATAGCAAAATGGTTAGGCCCACTATGAATCTAACACGCAACCATGGCTAGAAGGTAGAATTGAAATGGTGCATCGCTATACTATTTCACATACAACATCTGTTCTACCTGGAACAAACTTCCCTCAGAATTTGTAAACAGTTTTTCAGTAGATTAGTTCAAGTAGATCATATTTTGCACACACAGTCAATCTCTCTCTTTCCATTTCGAGTATATCCTCGGAATGGATCGCATGGTCTTTCAGGATACTAATTATTCCTTGTAACTCTCTCTCTCTGTCTGTCTCTCTCTCTCCTCCCTACTCCACTTCACTCTATCCTCATCTTTCTCCCCTCCCTCGCTCATTCCCTACCCCCACCCTCCCCCACTGTCTCCCCCTCATACCTCCTCCCTCCTCCTCCTCCTCCCTCCCTCCCTCCCTCCTCCTATTGCGGTACAGAAGTTTCCATTATTACTCCGTCAGAAGGGCTTGTAATTAATACGTTTAGTAGGGGGAAGGAGGTGGAGGAGGAGGAGGAGGGTGGAAGGAGGGGAGGAGAGATGGATGGAAGTGAAGGAATAGGAGGGTGGGAGGATGGGGTGGAGGAACGTGAAAGGGGAGAGAGGGAGGGAGAAAATGAGTAAAAGAGGAGAGCGAGAGAGAGAGGGAGGAGGATATAGGAAATAGGAAGAGGTAAGAGGTAAGGGATGAAAGTGGAGAAGAGAAAAGAAGAAAGAAGATGGAAATAACAGGACTTAGGGTGGATAGGAGGGGAGAAGGAGTAAGGGAGGCTGGAAAGGGTTAACCCAAACAATAAATACCAGGGATATCTTTTTCATCATATTCTGGCAACTATAAGGCGATTTTATTCAGCTTAGGAAGGACCTCTAGCAATAAAGAGGCTTCAAACTATCTCAACCAACCTTTTCTTTAACTAATACAGATCCTTCCTAAGCTGCATCTATCTATCTATCTATTGCCTGACGCCGTGATCCCCGAAGGGGTGGCCACGAACGAACCGCCCCCATGCACCTCTGTCCCCAGTCAGTCGACGCCCCTCCCCCCAACCAGCACCGCCTTCATTCATGTACTTCCTCACTCCATCCTTCCACCTCTCATTCGGTCTACTTTTCCTCTCTGTCCCTCCACCTCACTCTCGTACACCCTCTTAGTCATTCTCTCGCTTTCCATATGTTCCATATGGCCGAACCATCTCAAGTTGTTCCTTTTCACACTTTCCAGCACATCTACCTCCACACCACACCTCCTTCTTACTTCCTCATTAGTCTGTCTATCCCTCCATGTAACTCCGCACGCACTCCTTAAGTAATTCATTTCCACTGCTCTCACTCTTGGTCTGAGTCTCTCAACCAACGTCCACGCTTCGCTTCCGTAAGTCAGTGTCGGGATTACCACACTGTCATGCAAGGACTTCTTCACTTCCATACTGACCACCCTATTTCTTGTTACTGCTTTTAGCGTTCCTACAACCCTCTTCCCCTGTTGTACCCTGTCCCGCACTTCTTCATTCATAGTCCCATCTTTACTCAACACACTGCCCAGATACTTAAAAGAGTTGACGATCTCCATAGCCTGACCGTTCAGCTTCACCTCACACTCTGTGACTTCACCCATTTCGAAGACCATAACCTTGCTCTTCCCCACATTTACCTTCAAATTCCGTTTTTCGCACACTGTTCCAAACTCATTTACCAGACCCTGCAACTCCCATTCATTATCACTCATCAGAACTGTATCATCCGCAAACAGCAGTATAGGTAGCTTCCACTCAATTCCCTCCCTTTTCAGTGATTCACCAACATCCACTGCTCTTGATAGTATTTCTTTCATGATTCCATCCATATATACAGTAAACAACCACGGGGACATCACACACCCCTGTTTCAAACCAACAGGTCAAAGAACTCGCTCTGCTCACTCTCCACACGTACTGCCGCCTTTGCACCCTCATACATGCTCTTCACTGCTTTCAGCAACTTGCCCTCTACTCCGTATATTCTAAGTACTTTCCACAAACCTTCTCTATCCACTCTGTCATAGGCCTTCTCCAAGTCCATAAAGGCAACATACACCTTTTGTTTCTTCTCCAGATACTTCTCCACAACACAATTCAGGGTAAAAATCTGATCTACACATCCTCTTCCCTTCCTAAAACCTCCCTGCTCGTCGCCTATCCATTTCTCCGTTCTCACTCTCACTCTCTCAATCACTACCCTACTGTATACCTTCCCTACTACGCTTAGAAGACATATTCCTCGGTGGTTACCAGACACTCCTCTTTCCCCTTTGCCCTTATATAGGGGGACTATTATGCCAGTCTTCCAGTCATCGGGTGCACTCCCCTTCTCCCATGCTAGTTTGCACATTTTCCATACCCATTCTATCACTATCTCACCACCATACCTCAACATTTCCCCACACACTCCATCTGTTCCTGGTGCTTTCCCCAACTTCACTCTTTTCATGGCTTCCCACACTTCTGACCTCCTGATCCCCACCTCCTCCTCCACTACTTCTCTTCTTCTCCCTCCCATACCATATCCAGCTATGTTTGCTGGCTCTTCATTCCTTACATTTAGCAACTCATTGAAGTACTCCCTCCATCTTTCGACTCTCTCTTGCTTCTCGGCTAGCATTCTCCCATTCTTATCTTTCACACCCTTACTGTTTCCCTTGCTACCTTCCCTAACTTTCTTGACTTCTTTCCAGAACAGTTTCTTACTCTCCCTCCATTTTACACTCAGATTCCTTCCAAATTCCTCATCTACTCTTCTCTTACTTTCCTTCACTACTCTCTTCACCACCCTCTTACTCTCCACGTACCTCGCTCGTTTCTGTCTCTCAGAATCTTCATTCCCTCTACTACCCAACCACTCTCTATATTCTTTCTTCTTTTCTTCCACAGCTATTCTTACCTCTTCTGTCCACCATGCTGTACCTTTCACTCCCCTCCCTCTTCTCCTCACTCCACACACCTCCTCACATGCTGCACAGATCTCATCCTTAAACACCTTGCTCATCTCCTCCACTTCCTCCATAACTTCCAGGTCGAACCCACCTAGTCGTCTTTCCACTGCTCTCCTGTACTCCTCCCTGACTTCCTCCTCCTGCAACCTCTCCACCCTCCTCACCATTCCACCCTCCTCTCGCCTCACCCACTTCTTTTGTATCCTAACCTTAGCTACCACTACATAATGATCAGACAGACCCCCTCCAATAACCCTATACACCCTAGCATCCATCACAGATTTCTTCATTCGTTCATCCACACATACATAATCAATCAATGACTTTCGTTCCACCACTGTCTTATCCTTCATCGTCAACATCCGTTTCCACGTGTACCTGTGGATCATTCTGTGTCGAAAGAAGGTGTTGGCTATCCACAGCCTCCTCCCCACACATACGTCCACAAGTGCACTACCATTCCCATTCACCTCTGATGGTACCCCCCACCCTCCCACCACTCCCTCAACTTTCCTATCACCCACCTTACCATTCATATCCCAATCATAATATCGTCTAAATATAGCTAGAATACAATATCACCAAACGTCGCTGGTATTCAAAGGGTTAAGGAGGGAGGAGGGCAGGATAGAGGTAGAGAGTAGGAAGGGAGCCAGAGATGGAAGAAGTGTGTAAGAAAGGGGGAGAAGAGAGAAGGGAGAAGGGATAATAATAATAATAATAATAATAATAATAGTTCTTAAAGCTAGCGCATGCTAAGCCATCTAAGGATAGCCCAATAAGGCCGATTAGGCGTATTTCCATTGGGGTCCTGCACTACTGCACCCTATCCCCTTGCTCATGAGGGACGGTAACGACTCAGTGCTTGTGAAAAAAACTTTAATGCACCGAGCATGGGCGCGATCCTGGGACCTTCTTATCTGGGTGGAAGTCCAAGACGTTAGTCATTACATCAGGGAGGAAAGGGAATAGGAGACTAAGATAAAGAGCTTTAGGCTCGTTTGTGCCTACCTCTAGTTCAAGATTAACGCCTCCATCACATAACACTCCCCCCCCCCCTTTCTTATTACCGTTGACTGTGTGCGTATTTCTATACGTACAGTACATCCGTGTATGTTGTGAGAACATCACAGGAAGGGACTGGAGTTCTCGCAGAGAGGCTCCAATCCTGCCAATATTCTTGACTTACAGTGTGCTGGCTTAATAATCCATTAGGGTTGATAGCCTCTGAAGTCCTATTTTAACTAACTAACTAGCATCACAGGTGTCCAGTAAGCCAGTATATGCTAAAACCTTGACAACAGAAGAGTCCAGCCCCTTCGATAATTAAATACTACTTATACCTCTCTCTCTGTGTACTGTACATATTTACAGTATATGTGTGTGTATTTGAGTTCATTGAAGAAATTGTATTGTTGTCTGTTTCTGAGTAACGTCACGATTGGAGAGGTACTTGAACCCTCTACAGTGTAACTAGTCATTAAGGGGAGGTCTCCACTTGAGGGATTTTTTTCTTGACCCCTTTCTCCCTCATGGTTAGCCCCATTGTTTTTGAGATTTTAAGACGTTTGCCCCATTAGTTTGGTGATTTTAAGAATTTCCGCCCCATTCTGTCAATTTTAAGACCTTTCGTGCAATTTAGGTGTCGATTTTATCCTGGCGAGCGATAGCGAGCCTGTAATTTAAGAGTAACCGGCCTTCGGCCGGAACATTTTTCTACCGAAAAATGTACAAATTTATCTTGAAAGGGGGTCAAGGGGGTGTAATTTCAAGCTTGATGGAAGTCTAGGAAACACACTAAAAACCTTCCCTTAAGTTAATACAGTCTATGAATTGCATCCCTTTGTATTCTTTTAAGGTTTACCCTCCCTCTTATATTCTATTTTTGATTAACTGCACCACAACACCAAACACCTTTAATGAAATTAATGAAAGCACATGTACGATCCACCAGGATTCGAACCCTGTTGAGCCTGGTCTCGAACCCGAGTGTGTACTTCTAAAATAGTAGCACAACACCGACCAAGAAATTAAAGAAGTTAGGAAGGTACGCTACGAACAATTATTATTCAACGTGGAGTTTGAGTAAGATAGAAAACAAATTAGTAACGAAAAGCCAATACCCCCCCCCCCCTCCCCCCCCCCCCCACTCCTCTGATTGCAAGTTGTTGTGAGCAGCACCATAAATATAATTAAGGGTTAGTGCTTGGTTTTTGGTCTATATATTTATTTATTAATTCATTTTTGAGTTTCCTCGCTAGGCCTCCATCAAGCTTAGAAAGACACCCCCTAGACCCCCTTTCAAGATAAATTTGTACATTTTTCGGTAGAAAAATGTTCCGGCCAAAGGCCGGTTCCTTCTATAATTAGCGGCTCGCTATCGCTCGCCAGGAAAAAATCGACACCTAAAGTGCATGAAAGGTCATAATATTGACAACAAAGTGAGGCGAAAGGTCTCAAAATCGCCAAACTAACGGAACGAACGTCTTAATGCATCAAAAATAATATGCTAAACATGAGGGAGAAGGGGGTCCATAAAAAGCGAGTACTACCCCTTAAGGACAGAAAAGCGGCAGGGTGCTCTGGCATTGTCGCTGAGATGATAAAAGCCTCAGGTAACATAGGAGTGGGATTGGTCACTGAACTAATAAACTCCATTGTTAGAGAGGAGGTAGTCCCAGATGTTGGGCAGAAAAGTGTAACTCAATTCAATGTAGAATCTGTCGTTGCTGGGTACACCATGGGAAAAAGCGCTGTACTAGAATAAAAAGCGACCTCAGCCGGGGAAGAAGTCTGAAGTTGAGATATATGTAGTATGCAAAAGTTAGCTTTTGTTGAATGATCAGCTCGAGAGTGTGAACTTTGGCGATGAGTTGCTGGAGATGGTGGACAAGTGTTGCTACTTGGGAGATACCATCTCTGCCAGTGGTGTGGCCGAAGCCACCCCAATTGCCAGAATTCGATGTGGCTGGGGAAGTTCAGAGAACTGCTGCCAATTCTAACCATGAAAAGACTCCCTCTTTCCATGAAGGGAAAGGTGTACGCTTCATGTATTAGAAGTACAATGACCTATGCTTCAGAAACATGGCCTGTCAAAATGGATAATATCGACAGAATGAAATGTAACAAGATGAGAATGGTGAGATGGATGTGCAGGGCCAAACTGCAAGAAGGGATATCTAGTGAATAGCTGAGGAGACAGTTAGGTATCAAGAGTATCAGATGATATGTGTACAATCAGGCTTGGATGGTTTGGGCATGTAGAGAGGATGGATGAACTACTGTAAGTTGGGGTAAAAAGATGTAAGTCCATGAATGTTGAGGTAGCTGTACCAAGGGGTAGACCACGAAAGATGTGGGATCTAAACATGCATTCTGATCTTGAATTAAAAAACCTGCAAAGTGAGGTAGCTCTGAACAGGGCTACCTGGAGTGTGGCCATTTGTATGTGAGACTGGAACTACACTTTGTGTGGAGCACACAGTCTTTAAATATTTATGTATGCATGATTATTTATCGTGTAAAAGGACACAATAAAAATGACAGTACTGTTAATTCTTAAGTCTGGGCCTTTTATCACCAAAAGGTAGTTTTCAGATGACTATAGATGAAAAGAGCCATGCTCTATTTAAATAATTTTGCTCTTCTTGACCTTCGCCGTCCGATAACTTTACGTATCTACCTATATATGAGATAGGCTTATGAATGAACTGATCCTTTTGGTGTAAAATTAGTCAAGATATGTTAATAATAATCCAATTCACCATATGAGTTAGACAAGAGAGCTCACAAATTATTCATATCTTGTTATCCATTACACTTTATTTGTCTGCTTTGAAGTTTGTTAGGGTTTCCTTCATTTTTCTTCCATGCATCTTTGTCAGATATCAATAAAATCACATTGTCACAACCTTGTGTGTTATAATAGCCTGATACAACACAAAACTGACCAGTCTCTTTGTGTACAAGCGCGCACCAGCCCCGTACCTGACGTCTAGCTCAAGATTTGTTTATTTTCGTCACGTGAACTGACGTCACAAGCAAAACATGAATGTGAGAATATTGATACAATGCTAATGTATTGGACACAACGAGAGTAAACTGTATGGGATGCCACTGTGCTTGGTGGTAAAGTAAGGAAACGAAATCAAGTACAGCACAGACTCCACGCCAATAATATATTCCCATTGATGCATCAGATTTGAACCTGCGACTTTAAGATTACTTATCCAGTAGGAAGACCACTCCACAACACGTTAATTGCCTTTGGCGAGACAAAAAATACACCACGGAAGCTTGTAGTGTTACCACTAGTGTAATGCTGACTGCTAAAACACACACACACACACACACACACACACACACACACACACACACACACACACACACACACACACACACACACACACACACACACAGCCTTGGGTAGAAAACCAACACAAGTAACCATAATCTGCGATTTAACAGTATGTGAAGAGAAACATTTATCAACCAGTATTTTCTATGATTTTCTGGTGGCAGAACTGTGATGGTGATGATCGTGATGATGATTATAGTGATAATGTTTAAGGGGGTAGTACTTATTTTTTTGAGCTATATATTTATATATTTAATTATTTACGAGTTTCCTCGCTAGACCTCCATCAAGCTTAGAAAAACACCCCCTAGACCCCCTTTCAAGATAAATTTGTAAATAAATTTTCGGTAGAAAAATGGCCCGGCCGAAGGCCGATTCCTTCTAAAATTAGAGGCTTAATTGCTCGCCATGAAAACAATCGACACCTAAAGGGCACGAAAGGTCAACATTGAATACAAAATTAGGGGAATTGTCTCAAAATCGCCAAACTAACGGAACGAACGTCTTAACACCTCAAAACTAATATGCTAAACATGAGGGAGAAGGGAGTCCATAAAAAACGAGTAGTACCCCCTTAATGATGACGAACATGGTACAAAGGAGTACAAAGGAAATCAAGAAACAACAGTTCTAGTGACCCCTCTAGGCTGCTTGTCATCCAAAACACTGATGATAAAGTGTCCAAACAGTGGTCTAGAGTGGGTAAGGGAAAATTGGAAAGGGAACTACTGCCCTGGAATTAATGTCCGTGGCAGGATTAGGAAGTTAATAGGGAACAGATGGGTTAGTAACATAACACAGTGGATGTTAGGTGTTGACGATGGTGGTTAGTGGTGGTGGTCATGTTGATGAGAAGGATGGTGGTGTGAATATGATGAGGATAGTGTTGGTGATGGTGGTTGTGGTGATGATAGCGATAACGATGATGGTGGTAATGGTGATATTGGTGGTGATGTTGAAGATGATGATAATGGTGTTCTTCATAGTGGTGATGATGATGATGATATTAATGATGAAGATATTTTTTTATAAATAGTGGATGTGGTGTTGGTAATAGTAATAATGGTCTATAAATAAATTCATTAAGTAGTAAATAATAGAAGGTTGTTGAGCCACATTGCTATAATATACTAATCGTTATTATTGGCATTATTACTGGCATGTTTCCTCTCATTTCACGGACCAAATTGGTGAGCAAGCCTACATCTTTTCTATCCTAAATGCCCTAGAGCAGTTAGTCAAGCACGCTACTCTTATTCCTGATCGCCTTGGAGATCGGTCTAACACTCTTGACTTATTTCTAACTTCTACCTTTCTGCTTATACGTTGTAAACCTATTCTCTCCGTTGAGCTCCTCCAATCACAGCCATATCTCTGTTACCTATCCTATCTCTCCAATACGTCCATCCTATCCTCTCAGCTAGCAGCGCTCGTGGCACTTGGGCGCTTCCGACTGGGAGGCTCTTGACATTTCTGGAAAGAGTAGTATCAAAAGCATTTCGCCTCATTAACTCATTTCCTCTTACTATTTCCCTACAGTCTCTTTCACACTCTGCAATGTTGTATTTCTTTCACTCTTCTATCACTATTACAACACTCCGTATTCTTCAGAGCTCTCTCAGGGCATACCCCCTCCCTTGCGTCAATTGCGAGGTACCCGCCTTTCAACACAGTCCTACTCCTATATTGTCCAGTTCTCCAACCCAAGAATTAGCTAATTTTCTCAGTAATTCTTATACTTAACAGGTGAACTCTGGAACTCTCTCCTTCAATCAATCTTTCCTTTATCCTATGATGACTTAGACTGCTTTAATCTTTGTGTGTTCGGGCATTTTGATCCCAGCGTCCCTTGAATTTGGCTCTCTCACTCTTTTGGCATTGGGTGAGACACTCATTACAGGCAGCCTGTCTTTTGTCTCCTTCATGCACAAAGGGGGAAAAAATATACAACAACCAACTTAACCCTTTCACGTATTTATGACGCAGAAGTTGCCAGATTAGCAATAAGAAATAGAGTTCTCTCACTCTTATAATTACCTCTCCAAAATTAGTTTTCTGCCCACAGCTAACTCAACAACTGCAGAAGTTGAAGTAACTAAACTAAAGGTTTCTAAATACCCCTGATGGAAACAAAGGCTTTAACCCTTTACCGGGCGAGGAACCATATATGGTAACTTAAATGGGCGTCCAAAAGGGCGCTCCCAAGCCGCCCGGTGTGTGTCTGCCACCACGTCATCATGCCTCAGCCAATCACCGATGATCAGGCTACTCACGTGGGTATGGTGTAAGAGCTGATGCCATCTCAGTATTGGTTGAGAGCAACTCGAAGTTCAGTTGCAGACCAGACATGAAGAAAGTAGGATCTCAGCAATTTTTTTCTTGACGCCCTCGACCCTAGCTCATCACGTAATATCGGTAAGTTGATAATAATCTGATATTATGCAGTTGAATAGTTGTACTATAACCTGATATAGTTGTCATTTACGTGGAACATACGGAAATTGGTGAAATTTGTTTGCGAAAAAGTGAATGATCAAATATGGACATGTGCCCGGTAAGGGGTAAAGCCCAAGTGATCATATATGGACTTACGCCCGGTAGCCTATAGAATTGAAATTACTAAATATGATCATTTCGCCCGGTAAGGGGTTGTACTCCCAAGTTACATAAAACCATATAACTTTGATGATAGTTACCCAAACCAGCATGGCACATGGCCACAACTTGGGTAGGGATTCTAGAATGTTCAACATAGAAATAAATGACCGATTTCTATTATTTCCTCATAAGTGTACAGTGAAATAAATATGAGTTTGGTAAGTTTAGTGAGTTCACAAATATTTTAGTGAGTTCACATATATTTTTGATATTGTGAGGCATATACTGAAGTTTTTTTGAGATATGAGTACTGTCACATAAAGAAATACCAATTTTCATGGGGATCCTATGCCCAAAATTTGCTGAAATTCATTGGTCAGGGGGAACCTCTGCCCAAATTTTGCTGGAATTCATTGTCCATGGGAAACCTATGCCAAAATGTTGCTGGAATTCTGTGTTCATGGGGAAGCTATGCCCAAATGTTGCTGGAATTACTTGTTCAGGAGGAACCTATGCCCAATTTGTTTTTTGGAATTAATTATTCATGGGGTACCAGACAGTGTCTGGGTTGTGAAAAGTACCTAAACTAAAATATTCATATATAATCTATTTATATACTTATTAAAATAAAACGCTTATTTTTGGGTAATATAATGATATAACTGTTATTCTGTGTATTTTGTTTACCTTAAATTTACATTTTCAATATAGCATAATTCAAGATTATTTTTACCCTAGACCGGCGCTTGACCATATATGATCATTTCGTCAACCTCGATTTGCTAATTCAATATGCAAAAATGTGAAAAAACTCATAAGCAAAAATACCTTAGAATTAGGTCTACTTTCATGGTCTAGGGTCAAAAAATGAAATTTCTAAGTATTTCTATGAGTGCCCGGTAAAGGGTTAAAGTATCCCCAATAGGCTCAAAATCGCATCATATGTCGGAGAGGGTTAACCCTCTCCGACATATGACGCAAAAAAATAGAGAAATCTTCATACATTGTCCATGATACACTGCTAACCTCACAGGGTAAAGACGATATGTACATGAACCCCACCAATGATTATTTAGAATAAATGTTCCGGGAGTGGCAAGAGGAGCTGCCCTCAACATCCAGGAATGGCAGAGAGGCTCCTCAGGAGTCAACCAGGCAAAGGAGTTGGAGGATCATGTCGCCACCAGGAGAAGCTGCACGAACAGCCTCAGCATGACGACCTAGAAGATACCATGACCTGGCCCCCCCACACCCCTAGTGGCCCATGCAGAACAAACCCCCTTTTCCCCCTTCCCCAGCAGGTGTCGGAAGCTGTCACGGTCGATTGAGTTCTCCCTCTATAGAGGACTGGGCCCTACTGCACGGTAGGAACTGCCCAAATAACTCCTCTAGCTTGGACGAGTGGACTCATCCAAGTGAGACAAAAGGAAGCTGCCTACTAGCCGCACACCTGACTGCACGTCTTCCTGGAGGCTACCTGACAGTTGCCCTGCTAATCCCCTAGTTGACCTCTGCTACCCCCACGCAGCCACGACTACCAGAACGAGCTTCGTAGCGCGCGGGATTCACCCGCAGCATAGACATCGGCAAATATTCGCTAACATGAGTAATGTCTTGCTACATTTGCCTTTGGAAGCGCTGCATTGTCTCGCGAGAGATGGGGCCCGAGTCTCTCTTTAACCCTTACAGTCCCAGGCCCGAGTATATTCGTCAGTAGATAAGTGACTCCCCAGTCCCAGGCCCGAGTATATTCGTCAGTAATGTACTTTCCTTGTAACTGCCTGTACAACCCTGTAGTTGGTAACACAACTGTTTAAGCACTGCTACCGGTCTGGCAACACTTCTAAGCTTATATAAGACCCGATGAAGGGTGACTGGGCCAGTCTTGCTCCATCTCTTGAGGTAAAAAGGTGGTCTCTCCTGCCATTTTTGCCTCAGTGCTCGGGACTGCAGTGGCTTTTATTACTGTATCCTACGGTATGGTATGGGTTAAGAGCCTGTAAATTGCCTTATATTTCCAGGACATTCCAGAATGTCTCCCGCAGCAAATGGGTTAAAGCATTTTGTTTTTTCGGTTGATAATGCGAAAAAGATGGTGGTGGCTTTAATTGATATATACTGTGATGGTACTGCAGGTTCAAATACTAGCTTGATTAACCCCTTCAGCCACCATGATGACGCCTATTCACCTTTTATACTGATAAATGTATAAATTCAACTTAACCCTTCTCTAGCGGGTGCTCTGTGGCCGTTTTGGGCCTTTCTGGGCCGTTCTGACTGCTATATCAACCATCAGTATGAAAGGAACTGTATTGCGCCGAAAACTAGGTGGAAATCGCTACACAATGACGCCACATACAGCTACGTAGCACTCGTGGAGCACTGACAGTGTTACCTCGTAGATGGAAGTTTAGCTGATTTTGCTACCTTGCTCACTTTTAGCGAACTATTGGTTACACTGTCATCCTCACGCGCGGTGGGGGAACTGGAGTTAGTGTGGGCCGGGAGGCCACAGATGTCGGACGTATGGATCATTACTATTCCACCCATTTTCACTCGATTTCCACCCTTTTTTCACCCGTTTTTTGCCAGTTTTTTCAACTCGACTTATGTGGTGAGCCGCTTTTTAAGGGTTAAAGGATGGTCTGAGGGGGATCTTATATTTTGAAAATGGTATGGAAAGGCGTTGTTTTAGTTTGAAAGGGAACTGGGGATGCATTTTCAAAGATAGAGAGTGAGGCACATAATAATATAACACTATGTCCTCCAGTGTAGTGATCTTTGTATAATTGAAACAAAACATTTATTACATAATTATTTCCTATAGACATGTAACTGGGTGTGTGTAATGGGAGAGGGTTTGGTCGGTGTCACACGGGCAGGTCCAGTGTCATATTGTATCGATGTCCGCGAATAAGGTACACATTTTCAACTGAGACATGATTTTCCGGTCCCGTCGCAAGACCACCGTCTCAACCGAGCCGTCGCAAGATCATCACAAGACGGGAAAAACGACACAAGCTTGCTCCAAGCCAGCGCACCATTTTACAAATATATACAGTAGGCTAGGGCCGCTAGGCTATACAACTTCCATTTCATCGTGATAACATTCACCGCCAATTTGATTATCATAAGGATTATATAAATGCAATTCTGATGTGAAAAAAACAATCGGTAAATAGCATAGCCTAGGCCTAGTCACAGCTGGGGTTTGTTGTTGTTTCGTGGACAAAATCTAACCAAGCGTACTGTCCCACATTAATTTATTATGAACAATTGGATATTCGTTACTGTGGGCTCTTATTACTCTACTTCCTAATAATAGGCAAGTAAATTATAAGATAATGTTTGGATAAACAAATATACCGATATAAATTAGAATGAAGAAACAGTAAGTTGAGTAAGATGTTTCAGCTTGCCGTCAACCCAGCTCCGGAGCTCTCTTGCCGTCGCAAGAGAATATTGGTGTCTCGCTTGCTAAAGGTGGGCTTGCGACGGGACCGGAAAACAGTTTTCGGGGTAGATCTTGCGACGATGGTCTTGCGACGGGACCGGAAAATTACGTCTCTGATTTAGTCATATTTCTGTTGCATAGTCTTAAACCTTTGAGCACGAAGATGTAATGCTAGTCTTATGGTGGTTACCATTAAGCTCCATTCACTCACACGACTTTGTCAACACGACCTTACCTGTCCTTGGCCTACTTTACGGATTTTTTGGTCGGGACCAAATGTGTGACACGAATGACCATGGGATGGCTGTGCAATGTTCGACAACCGAGTTTGGCCCGTCATTCCCCCAACCTACCCCCAACGCACAAGTCTATTCCACATCCGCCGGCTGATCTAAGGGCGTCCCTGGCCAGATACATAAGTTGGTATCACGGTTGCATCCTTTCCCGCTTTCCATGCCTCTGGCATGGACCCCCCCCCCCCTCCCTCTGTCCATCCACGTGGACCTCCCGTCATCTTTATTGCGGCCCACCCATGCCGTATGGCCACTTAGCCTGGTTCACACCAAGGTTAAGAGATACAATATATATCTCTTAACCTTGGTTCACACTAGCCGTTTTACGTTCCGTTTTTCGGCCTGTACAAGAGATTGTGACGCCAGAGTGACCTCACTTACAGGCACACTGGCTGTACATATAGTGAAGCAGGAAACCATTTCCCAAAATCCAGACCGGGCAAAAAGATGAATCCGCACAAGCAGTCCGTTCCGTACTTTGAACATTGAAGTGAAATGTATATAATTATGGAGTATTTATATGTCCATTTTCATTACATTATTGTTCGTATCGCATAACAATGTACGCTATATGTATAACTTTAATGGCAACACAAATATTAAGGCATTACATATGTTTTCCTATTGATCGTGTACCTGGCAGCCGCCGCGGTACCACCAAAGTAACTCCTTCGCACGCCTTCAGATACAGACAATACAACACCAAACTAGATTATAATTACACAACAACAACAACATATGCTTCTCCAATAAAATCTCGATTCCCTTCTACTGTGCACATAATTATGTCCAGGTACCGTTGCCCACATAAGTTCTGTTTCTAGTCGTGATCTGATGTATGAAAGTAAAATTAGTAACAGTACATGAATGAATCGCGAGTGCGGTTTCTTTTAATTAACAGTTTAATAATCAAATGAGTTAACCGCTACACTCGTAATTCAAGCATGCGCAATATATTTCCATGAATAAGACCACAGAGAGGAACAGAATTTATATAAATATGTGGGCAACTGTAGGCTACGTGATAGCCTTGTTTGATCTATTTTCCTAGTTAAAATGCATTGAATTACGGTGGTGGTTTATCTTCGTTCAAAATTTGGAAAGCAGCACCAAGAAATATCTTTTCTCAGTCCATGTTGACGATCGCCTACTAGTTGTTTACCTTGCGTCCAGAAAAGTACGTTCCGCATCCCAGAGTCCGGACCGCACTCTGGAATGCGGAACGGAACGCACTTTCGTTTCAACTTTAGTTTTCCGTGTCCGTTTTTCGTATGTGACGTCACAGGCCCGAAAACGGATCCGCAAAAGACGTTTCGTGTGAACCGGGCTTTAGTGACGGTGGTGACCCAGGGCTGATCATTCCAACTTTTTGGGACACATTACAAAATGACTCCATTGACCTTGCCCTGACCTTGCAGGATTTTGCACCAGACTTTGCAAAACACATGGTCATTGTGAATGGGGCTTTAGATGATTCTATTTACATTATATTCTACCTCTAGGACTCAAAGCCAGTCGATAGGTTGCTGAAGTGAGCGATGGCCGCCCACAACCGCAGCTATGGAACGGTCAGAATGGAAATTGAAGCATGCATGCGTATATACTATAGTATATTATGTAAAGTATATAAGTATATTATGTTAATATAGACACCTACCGGCATAATGTTGAGCTACTAATAATTCCAAGTATTACTGATGTGTTTTTATGCTTAACTTTCAGTATATGGATACTGAAGTACTACTGTAGCTGAAAATAAGGAGGGAGAGTCAGAGGGAAATAGAGGGCGAGGGAGGAAGATAAAACTGTAGAGAATTAATGTTAGGAAGAGAGGAAGAAGATAGAGGGAATTAATGGGAGAAAATGAAAGGGGAGAGGAGGGAGGACACAGGCGAGACAGGGAGAAAGAAAGTGAGAGGTAGAGTAGGAAAGGAAGGAAGTAGGGGAAAGGAGAGATTGAATAGGAGAGGGAAGTAGGAGAGAAAGAGTAGAGGAGATAGAAGGAAGAGAACACATATGAGGAAGATAATAGGAGAGAGGGGGGGGGGTAGTGATGGAATTAAGAGGTAAAGTTCAGGGGCACAAGCTGAAGCAGCGCTACTCTCTGTCTTCTCCGTCTCATTGCCCTTTGGAGCCTGAGGTGATGAACCTAATACAGGAGCTACAGCAGTTTTGTGAGTTAACACAATTTACTTCGCCAGAGAGGACGTCACAACTGTCCCCTAACACTAAATTTGCTGCTTATGTGAACAGAGGCACTGGGATTTACGAGACCTCCCATCTGTCTCGTCCTGCCCAGGAATAATACCCGGGACTTCTCGTCTGTGAGCCGAGCGTCCTAACCACTGCACCACAGATCATCCAAAGGAGGTAGAGGAGGTGACATACTATAAGCTAGCGAGGTGGAAGAAAGGAAAGAGAGGAGAGAGAAGGGGCGGAAGGAGGGAGGTTAAGAGGTAGTGGGAGGTTGGAGAGAAGGAGAGGGGGGAAGAAGGAGACAGATAGGAGAAAAAGGGGGGAGGAAGGAGAGAATGGGAGAAATAGAGGGAGGTAAGGAGAGAGAGGGTAGAGGAAGAGTGAAGTGGGGGTGGAGGGAGAGAAGGAGAGGAAGGAGGGAGGTAAGAGGGAAGGAGAGAGAGAGGGGATAGGAAGAGTGAAGTGGGGGTGGAGGGAGAAGGAGAGGAAGGAGGGAGGTAGGAAAGGAGAGGGAGGGGAGAGGAAGAGGGAGGTGTGGGGTGGAGGGGGAGAAGGAGAGGAAGGAGGGAGGTAAGAGGTATAGTGGGGTGAAATATGAGCTAGGGAGGTGGAAGTTTGACACAATAGAGCCATTCTCAGGGCTTGGCTTACTTCACTACTACCAAGACCGAGAGAGAATGGGAGGTGGGGAGGGAATACCAGTGAGGGAGAGAGAGAGAGAGAGAATGAGGAGGGAGGGAGAGAGAGAAAGGGGAGGTAGGGAGAGAGAGGGGAAGGAGGGTGATGGAAAGAGAGAGAGAGAGAGAGAGAGAGAGAGTGAGTAACGTGGAGGGGAAGAGAGGAAGTATAGCAGTAAATAAATAAATATATATATATATATATATATATATATATATATATATATATATATATATATATATAAATAAATACAATGTTTGTTTACACACCAAAACGTGGTTATTCTGCCTAAAAAGGTATTTTCCCTGAGAGGCTTGTAAATATGCTACTAAGGAATACATATATTGGTATTTTATAATGGTGCGAAGAACGATAGATACATACGAAAATGTTAGATGGTATGATATCACGATATTTTAAAGAGAGAGAGAGAGAGAGAGAGTGAGCGTGGGAGTGAGGGCGAGGGATTGAGAGAGAGTTGATAAAGTTACCATACTATTAAAGAAAGATATAGTGGTTATGAAAGAGAGATTATAAAAAAAAAGAGAGGTGGGCCGTGGGGGTAAAAATGTACATAAACTTCCCTTGGAGAGAGAGAGAGAGAGAGAGAGAGAGACGTAGAATGACATAGATAGACTTACCACACTGGCCTCACGATTCAAGTAAAGTGGTCAGGAAAGTTAATTATGTAGACAACACGGAAGGCGCGAGAGGTAAAGTGTTGCAAGGAGTTACAAGGCAGTTTTTCTATCTCAAAGCCCTTGCGGTCCATTCCAGGGAGAAACTCGAAGTGGAAGGAGAGACATTGTATAGTGCACTACACTCATTACAGAGTGTGCAAAATACTATCTACTCTCCTCTTGAACTGCTCTACTGTAGAACTGTTAACAATATCTGAGGGAATTTTGTTCCAGATAGAACAGATCTTATATGTGAATATAGTTTCCACAAATACTAGTGCAAATCCTGGACTTGTCATGTCACTGGTATATTCCCTTGTAAAAACTGAGGTAAAATAGTTGTTTAGGGATTTTACACTTTTAAGTTTCAGAGGTTTGTGGTTGGCCTGTTGGATCCTTGAGAGAGAGAGAGAGAGTATACAAAAAATGCATAATAGGGTGAGTAGGAGGAATGGCTCAAAGTTAGGAGTGGCTTAAAAATTATACTGGATTGAGCATTTCATATTTTCTGAAGGATATCACTTTTGTAGTTATTTTTATCTATGTGAATGAAGGATACAAAAGGCAGGTTGCCTCTAATGAGCGTTTCCCCATAGCCAAAAGAATGACAGAGCCAAATTCAAGGGACCCGACGTCCCTTGAATTTGGCTCTGTCAATATACCTGGACATACAAATTGTAAAGCAGTTTAAGTCATAGGATGGAGGAGACATTGATTGAGGGAGAGAGTTCCAGAGTTTACTTGTTGAGTAGAAGAAAGACTGAAATATTTGCTAATTCTTGGCTTCGATAGCTGAACAGAATACGGGTGGGACTGTGTTGAAAAGTGGGTGGCTCGGACTCACCGCAAGTGAGGGGGTGTGCACTGAGTCTGAGGGAGCTCTGAAGAATATTGATTGATTTAATAGGATAGAAGAGTGAAAGAGTGAATTGATGAGGCGAAATACTTTTGACTCTACACTTTCGAGAAATATGGTGTGGGTGAAACCTCCCCACACATACAAACAATACTTGATACATGAGCACACTGTGCCCCGATACAGAGCAAGAAGCTGTGCGGGAGTGAAGAACCAACGGAGATGGTTGAGCACACATAGCTTTTGAGGAGCTGTTTTAGTAAGAGTGGTAATATGATCTTTCCAAGAAAGGTCGAATAAAAAAGATACACCTAGAATATTGAGAGAAGATTTGTGAATAGTTGAAGAGTAATTGATAGTCGTGTGGAAGATTGCAACGGATAGATAGAGAGAGAAATTGGGTCATGGAGGCATTAAAAGTAACAAGATTTTCTCTGCTTCAATCAGAAATAATTGATAGATCAGAAGATAGGCGTGACATGGCTCTGTCAGGTGAGTTTTGGAACGATTACATGCTGGGTTGTTGTGAAAAACTAGTTGAATGGTGTAGAGTAGAGTCATCAGCATATGAGTGGGTAGGGCTAGAGGTACAGTTGAGGAGATCATTAAAGAATATTAGAAAGATATTTGGAGACAGGACTGAATCCTGAGGTGCACCAGAGCTGATAGGTTGAGGAAGTGAGCGATGGTCGTCCACAACTGCAGCTATGGAGCGGTCAGAAAAGTAATTAGACACAAAGGCACAGATAGAAATTAGACACAAAGGCACAGATAGAGGGAAACAAACCGAAGGAGGGTAGTTTGGAGTTTAGAAAATTGTGCCAGACTCTATCGAAGGCTTTCAATATGTCTAGCACAATAGAAAAGGTCTCACCGAAATCCTGAAAGGAGGATGACCAAGAGTTCATGAGATAAGCCAGATCACCAGTAGAGCAGCTCTTAAAGAAACCATACTGACAATCTAAAAGTAGATTATGGGAAGATATATGTTTAAGACATTTTGAATTAAGCACAGAGTTTGAAACAATTTAAGTCGTAGGGCGAGGGAAAGGTGGATTCAGGGAGAACATTCCAGGGTTTAGCTGTTGAATATTAGAAATATTTGGAATATCGTTTCACTCTTGGGTTGGGGAGTTGCAGAGAGTAGGGGTGGGATTGTGTTGCAAGTCGGGTGCTACATCCTCTACGTAGAAGTGGTATTCACTGAGAGAGCTCTGAGGAGCACTGATTATGCTAATAACGGTAGAATAGCAAGAGAGATGCAACATTGCAGCGAAGAAAGAGAGATTGCAGAAAATCGGTGAGTGTGCGTGAGTTAACGAGACGAAAGTGTTTTTTCTACTTTGTCTAGAAGTGCTGCGTTAGAGTATCGTCCCCACACATGCAAACAATACTCATTACATGGATGGACTGTGCACCTGTACAGAGTAAGAAGCTGTGTAGGGGTAAAGAATCCCCGGAGGCGATTGAACACACCTATAGATTCTGGGAAGCTGTTTTAGCAATAGTGGAAATGTGGTATTTCCAATTGAGATCAAACGAAAAAGAGACGCCAAGAATATTAAGAAAAGATGAAGAGTTAATTTGTATGTTGTTAAAGAGTATGTGATAGTCTTCTGAATGCTTGTGACGAGTAGACAAATGGAGAAATTGAGTTATGGAAACATTGAAAGTAAAAAGGTTTTCAATGCCCCAATCAGATATAGTTTTAAGATCAGAAGATAGGTATGGCAAGGCCCTGTTACTTGAGTTTTGGAGTGATTGCAGGCTGGGTTGTAGTGAACAAACTAGTTGAGTACTGTAAGGTTGGTTCATCAGCATATGTGTGGATGGAACTAGAGGTACAGTTGAGGAGATCATTAATGAATATTAGAAAGAGAACTAGAGAAATAACGGACTCCTGAGGAACACCAAACGTAATCGGTTGATTCGAACCGCAGTCAATCAGAATGATATCCCACGTTTTAACCCAGTCGGCCACGGTGTGATAAAAGCTTATCAACTTTTTATCATATATATATAGGAGAAGGAAATCTTACTTGGTGAAGGTTAATTTCATACCCAGTCGTACGACCCATTTTTCATCGTACACTACAAGACTAGTATACTTGCACACCCCATAATCACCACTATCACACACCACACTCACCACCACCACACACCAATAGCACCCTCACCACACCACTATCACTACTAATACCACACATCACTACAACTACTACCATCAATATCATCATCACACACCATTATCACCACACTCCACTATCATCACCACCACGCACCACTACCACCACCACACATCACTATCACCACCACCACCACCACACACCATTATCACCACACTCCACTATCATCACCACCACGCACCACTACCACCACCACACATCACTATCACCATCACCACACACCACCATTACCACACACCATTATCACTACTAAAACTGCAAATTACATTCTTCACACACCACCGTGGCGCCACTATCATACACCACTATCACCACCACCACCACACACCACTATCATACACCATTATCACCACCACCACAAACCACTATCACCACCGCCACCACACACCACTATCACCACCGCCAATATCACCACTTCCACAAACCACTATCACCACCACCACCACAAACCACTATCACCACCACCACCACACACCACTGCCAATATCACCACCACCACAAACCACTATCACCACCACCACCACAAACCACTATCACCACCACCACCACACACCACTATCACCACCGCCAATATCACCACCACCACAAACCACTATCACCACCACCACCGCAAACCCCTATCACCATACACCACTATCACCACCGCCAATATCACCACCACCACAAACCACTATCACCACCACCACCACACACCACTATCACCACCACCACCACCACAAACCACTATCACCACCACCACCACAAACCACTATTACCACCACCACCACAAACCACTATCACCACCACCACCACCGCCAATATCACCACCACCACAAACCACTATCACCACCACCACACACCACTATCACCACCACCACCACACACCACTATCACCACCGCCAATATCACCACCACCACAAACCACTATCACCACCACCACCACAAACCACTAACACCACCACCACCACCACAAACCACTATCACCACCACCACCACACACCACTATCACCACCACCACAAACCACTATCACCACCACCACACACCACTATCACCACCGCCAATATCACCACCACCACAAACCACTATCACCACCACCACCACAAACCACTATCACCACCACCACCACAAACCACTATCACCACCACCACCACAAACCACTATCACCACCACCACCACCACCACAAACCACTATCACCACACACCACTATCACCACCACCACACACCACTATCACCACCACCACAAACCATTATCACCACCACCACCACCACACACCACTATCACCAGCACCAATATCATCACCACCACAAACCACCATCACCACCACACACCACTACCACCACCGCACACCACTATCTTGCACTACTTTCTCCACATGTGTTTTATCAGCAACACTTGATAGCAAAACCTTACTTCCCGATACTCTGCTCTTATCTCTCTTATCCTTCTTCCACCTCAGAGATCACGAGAGAGAGAGAGAGAGAGAGAGAGAGAGAGAGAGAGAGAGAGAGAGAGAGAGAGAGAGACAGAGAGACAGACAGACAGACAGAGAGACAGACAGACAGACAGAGAGAGAGAGACAGACAGACAGACAGAGACAGACATAAATGCATACTAAGAGGGTGAAAAATTACAACCAGTTTAAAAAAACGAAGATTAATAGGAGGGAAGGAAACCCAAAAAGTGAAGACAGTGACAAGTGATATATAGACCGCTAGATAGATAGATATATAGATACTGATGGGTGCATAATTATACAGGCTGCTGGATAGATATACTTACTGAAGGGTGCAAACTAGATTCTGTTCCATTTCATCTGACGGTAAATTGAATCCCTTAGCAGCTAATTTCCCGATGCTTAATGGACAAATATGAAACTACTATGTCTGTGCCTCATATCAAGACCAAGTGTATGTAATTAACACTATATTTCGCTACAACATCTTCAAAATAACTAAAGAAATATTGATGGGAACTTTGCAAATTACCGACAGTTGAAAATAAACCGAATATAGACATCCTGCAGTAAGAGAGAGGGGCCAACTGTGTCTGTGGACGCCATGTTGGTGACGTAATTATCAAACAACAGGGACGGTGTTTAAGGGGAGATGGGCTGTTTGTTTGGTCTATTAACTGTGTTGGTGGTGTAATGGTTTAGGTGCTTATGTTCTGGGTGTGGTGTCCCAAGTCGAATCCCGGGCGGGCCATATGCTTTCATTGGTTTATTCAAGTACATTGGGGTTTGTAATTGATGATTAATGTTAAGAACGGGTTGTTACTCAATTAATTTATTCCTATATTTTTTACTTTCCTCGCTAGACCTCCATTAGGCTTAGAAAAACGCCCTCTAGACCCCCCTTCAAGATAAATGTGTACATTGTTCGGTAGAACAATTTCCTGGCCAAAGGCCGGTTCCTCTTAAAATTGCAGGCTCGCTATCACTCTCCAGGAAAAAATCGACATCTAAATGGCACGAAAGGTCTTGAAATTTACAATAAAATGCGGCGAAAGGTGTTAAAATCGCCAAACTAATGGACCGAACGTCTATAATCTCAAAATAAATGGGGCTTAACATGAGGGAGAAAGGGGATCATAAAAACGACCCATATCCCCTGAAGTTTACTTTTGATTACGTTGAATTTAGATCCAAATACCAAACTATGTATCATGTTATAATTGGCCGTATGTTACATAGGGACTAATGAACTCTAGAACTCTCTCCCTCAATCAATCCTTCCTTCATCCTATGACTTAGACTGCTTTAACCCCTTCTGTACCGGCCACGTATTTCTTATTTGATTTCAGCTACATTTATACAGTTTTATGTAGCTAAGGAAGGATATATGGCAGCTAAAAGGATTAATTGAGATAGTTTGTAGCCTTTTTATGGGTAGACGTCCTTCCTAAGCTGAATAAAATCGTCTAATATTGCCAGACTATAATGAAAATGACGTCACCGGTACAGAGTGAGTTAAACTTCGTCTGTCCAGGTATTTTGACCCCAACGTCCCTTGACTTTGGCTCTCTGTTACATAAGAACATAAGAAGAACATAAGAAAATGGGAGTCTGCAGAAAGCCGATTGGCCTAAGCAAGGCAGATCCCTGTCCCACACAACCCCAATTACAAAGCCCAATTATAGGCTCAACACTCTAATACCCTGAGGATCATCTTACCAAAACGGTTAGAGATTAACGCAGGATTATGGGGGTCTGCAGAGCGCTGATTGGCCCAACCCTGCTGATCCCCCTTCACACCCAACCCTTCTCGTCCATATGCTTATCCAATTTTATCTTAAAGCTCCCTATCGTTTTTAATCCCACTATAGCACTTGGTAGTCCATTCCACCCATCTACAACTCTGTTACCAAACCAATATTTGCCTATATCTTTTCTGAAACGAAATTTATCTAATTTGAAACCATTGGTACGAGTTCTTTCGCTATCACTGAGCTTTAGTACATTTGTCATGTCCCCTTTGTTAATACCACTAACCCACTTGAACACCTCTAATCCCTCTTAATCCCACTACCCTTTAGGCTTTGGGGGAGACACTCATTACAAGCAGCCTGCCTTTTGTCTCCTTCATAGACATAGAATAAAGAGATAGATGTTAAGGGGGGATGGGCCGGTTTTCTGGTCCCCCTTCCTCGTGTTTAGCCCCATTGATTTTCAGATTATAAGACGCTCGGCCCATTAGTTTGGCAATTTTAAGACCTTTTGGCCAATTTCTTTATCAATATTAAGACTTTTTGTCATTTAGGCGTCGATTTTTTCCTGGCGAGCGATAATGAGCCTGTAATTTACATTTTTCGATAGAAAAATTTAATAATTTATCTTGGGGTGTGTTTTTAACCCATTGACTGTGGGAGACTTTCCAGAACGCCATGGCAATTTACAGGATTTTAAAGCCTGTAGAATCAAGTGCGAGTGAACGGGAGCGCGTCAGGTCACCCATCCTCTCTCCAGCATGACGGCCGGGGCACTGAGGAGTATGAGCCATACTCTCGCTAGACATACAGCACTGCCAAAGGCAAATGTAGCGCGACATTAGCGATAATTGCTCAATTAGTTCCACTAATTTCTTCTTATCTTCATAACAGAAAAATACGTGTAATGGTAGATGGCCTTTATTCTCAATTTCACTCAATAAATGCTGGTGTTCCCCAGGGATCAGTTTTGGCCCCAACTCTGTTCCTCATTCATATCAATGATCTCATATCTACCACTCATAATCCAATACATTCCTACACAGATGACTCAACACTCCACAGTTCCTTCACATTTACCAATTCTTTCACCCAACCCGATCTTATAAATTAAAAAATAAACACTGCAATTTCTCTGAACCAGGACCTTTCTAGAATTAATGAATGGGGACAAGAGAATCTAGTTTCCTTTAATGCACAGAAAACCAAGTACATTCAATTTTCTAACCGACAGAATCTCACTGACTCCCATATATTTTTTAATGATGTAAATATTCCCACTTCCCCTAGTATTGACATTCTCGGTGTAACATTAACTACTAACTTGAGCTGGACACATTATGTTAGAAGCATTGCTAAGAATGCCTCTAAAAAACTGGGACTCCTGTACAGAGTTCGAGAATTCTTCACTGACGAGCAGTTGGCCTTAATATATAAAAGTCATGTGCGTTCTCAGATGGATTACTGTTCACCTCTGTGGGGTGGAAGTGGAGTGCTTGCATTGAGGCAGTTGGACAAAATTCAAAATAAAGCTATTAGATTAATTAATAACCCTGCAATCACACAGGACCTTTCTACATTATCCATACGAAGAAACGTTGCATCCCTTGCATTATTCTACAGATATTTTCACAGCAATTGTTCCGAGGAACTTGCTTCAATTGTGCCGCCTCTCCACATCTTTCCCCGTAGAACTAGGGCAGCTGTGAGCGCCCATGAATTTACACTTTCTCCTCCACAATGTAGAACTTCTGCTTATCAGAATTCATTTATCCCCAGAGCTACTACTCTTTGGAATTCACTTCCCTCGAATTGCTTTCCACAAACTTACAATCTACAAATGTTTAAATCCAGTTGTTACAAACATTTTATGAATGGAGGATGCCTTTAGGCACATGGACCTTTTTGTTTTATCTGTGTTTTTCCTTCCTCCATTCATTGTCTCTTAAAAAAACAAAAAAACAAGTATTAGCGAATGTCTATGGTAGCGCAACGGGTGAAGCCCGCGCGCTACAAAGCTAATTTTGATGTCATTTTGAAGCTATTTTCTTCGAGTGTTTGGCTGAATACATACAATTTCATTTAGACACTTGCTTAATCAATCTGGAATGCCTGAATGAGCCCTAATAAGGCGAAAATAGGCCCGCAGTGTAATTGTTAAAGCTGGTTGAAGGTCTAGGGAGAAAAATATATAAGCATAAAAAGATACATAAATGAGCAAATAAAAACGACCTATCTCCCCACAATGACAGGGATGGCACCAATATGGCGGATGTTGACCGATCTCTGTTACTGTTGGGGCTCCAGTGCTAACAAACACACACACCACGAAGAGATGCTTTTATGGGGAGGTGGGTCGCTTTTCTGGTCCCCCTTCTCCCTCGTGTTTAGCCCCATTGGTTTTGAGATTATAAGACGCTCGGCCCATTAGTT
The DNA here is from genome assembly GCA_032716605.1 of Paralithodes platypus. NCBI lineage: Eukaryota > Metazoa > Arthropoda > Malacostraca > Decapoda > Lithodidae > Paralithodes > Paralithodes platypus. Next base: position 9,169,929 of record CM064574.1, on the reverse strand, counting down.
GGCGTTTTTAAAACCTTTTGCCCCATTTCTTTGTCAATATTATGATCGTGTCATTTAGGTGTCGACTCATTCCTAGCGAGCGATATCGAGCCTGTAATTTAAGAGAAACCAGCCTTCGGCCTGGACATTTTTCTATCGAAAAATTTACAATTTTATCTTGAAGGAGGTTCTTGGGCATACTTTTTGTTTAAGCTTGATGGAGGTCTAGGGAGGAAACTAATAAAATAATAAACAGATTTATACATGACCAAATCAAAACGACCCATCTCCTCTTAACACTATCTGGTCCTACGTCTTGGTGGTTATTACATATTGTTTACTATTAAGTATTTTGTTTGCTTTTGCCATTATCGAGCAATATATTTGAGTTTGTCCCCGAGGCTAACCTAAACGACTACCCAGAGTTCATTCACATTAAGGCAGGTAACCTGTTTTTTTTGTTCTCTCCTTTTCTCTCTTTCTCTGGCTTGTATCCATTCGGCCCATTTAGCCTACTGTTTTAAGACATTTATTCCCATCCAGGTGTCGATTACTTCAAAACAAAAATTTGACAGCAGGCTAAATTTGTACATTTTTCGATAGAAAAATTTCTCCGGCAAAGCCGGATTTCTCCATACAATACTGGCATACATACTGGCATGGCTCGCCAGGAAGAAATCGACACCTGGATGGGGATAAACATCTTAAAACAGTATGCTGAATGGGGCCGAAGCCAGAAAAAGAGAAAAAAGGCAGGTGATCCCCATTAATAAATACCCACCCAAACTCCCATCATGGTAAATGTGTACATATTTTTGTAGCAAGACCGCCGAATACAGATTCCGTCTAATTTACAGGGTCGTTATCGCTCCCACATACAAATATATCGATACCTAAATGACACGACAAATTTGGTGAAACGTCTTATTATCGACAAACTAATGGGGTAAATCATTCTAAAATCTCCATACTAATGGAGCGAAATAGGAAAGGTCCAAAAAGATCTCCCTCGAACCAATTAGGGTTAATCAGATTAATCCAATTGTTGTTTTGGTATATCCGACAGTTTAAATTTGCAGGGATTATGAGATCGCAACTGTCTGTTATTTTGTCTGTCTGTCTATCTGTCTGTCTGTCTATCTGTCTGTCTGTTGTTTTGTCTGTGTGTCTGTTGTTTGCTACGTTTGTCTGTGTTGTTTGATCTGTATATCTGTTGTGTTGTCTCTGTGTGTACAGTATCTTTATGTTGTCTGTGTGCCTGTCTGTTGTGTTGTCTGTCTGTATGTCTGTTGTGTTGTCTGTATGTTGTGTTGTCTGTCGGTGTGTCTTGTGTTGTGTTGTCTGTCTGTTGTGTTGTATGTATGTTGTGTTGTCTGTCGGTGTGTCTTGTGTTGTGTTGTCTGTTGTGTTGTCTGTCTGTTGTGTTGTCTTTCTGTTGTGTTGTATGTCTGTGGTGTTGTATGTCGGTGTGTCTTGTGTTGTGTTTTATGTTGTGTTGTATGTCTGTTGTGTTGTGTTGTCTGTCTGTTGTGTTGTCTGTCTGTTGTGTTGTCTGTCTGTTGTGTTGTCTGTCTGTTGTGTTGTATGTATGTTGTGTTGTCTATCTGTTGTGTTGTCTGTTGTGTTGTCTGTCTGTTGTGTTGTATGTATGTTGTGTTGTATGTATGTTGTGTTGTATGTCTGTTGTGTTGTGTTGTCTGTCTGTTGTGTTGTCTGTTGTGTTGTCTGTCTGTTGTGTTGTCTGTCTGTTGTGTTGTCTGTCTGTTGTGTTGTCTGTCTGTTGTGTTGTCTGTCTGTATGTTTGTTGTGTTGTCTGTTGTATTGTCTGTATGTGAGTTGTGTTGTCTGTTTGTATGTGTGTTGTGTTGTCTGCCTTTTGTGTTGTATGTCTGTATGTGTGTCTGTTGTGTTGTCTGGTTGCGTGTCCGTTGTGTTGTCTGTCTGTATCTCTGTTGTGTTGTATGTCTGTATGTGTGTTGTGTTGTCTGTTGTGTTGTATGTCTGTATGTGTGTTGTGTTGTCTGTTGTGTTGTATGTCTGTATGTGTGTCTGTTGTGTTGTCTGTATTTCTGTTGTGTTGTCTGTCTGTGTGTATGGTGTGTTGTTTGTCTGTTGTGTTGTCTGTTTGTGTGTCTGTTGTGTTGTCTGTTGTGTTGTATGTCTGTATGTGTGTCTGTCTGTGTGTCTGTTGTGTTGTCTGTTGTGTTGTCTGTCTGTTGTGTTGTCTGTATGTGTGTCTGTTGTGTTGTCTGTTGTGTTGTCTGGCTGTGTGTCTGTTGTGTTTGTCTGTTGTGTTGTCTGTCTGTCTGTCTGTTGTGTTGTATGTCTTTATGTGTGTCTGTTGTGTTGTCTGTCTGTATTTCTGTTGTGTTGTCTGTTGTGTTGTCTGTCTGTGTGTCTGTTGTGTTGTCTGGCTGTGTGTCTGTTGTGTTGTCTGATTGTTGTGTTGTGTGTCTGTTGTGTTGTCTGTCTGTTGTGTTTTCTGTTGTGTTGTCTGGTTGTGTGTCTGTTGTGTTGACTGTTGTGTTGTATGTATGTATGTGTGTGTTGTGTTGTCTGTCTGTGTGTCTGTTGTGTTGTCTGTCTGTGTGTCTGTTGTGTTGTCTGTATGTGTGTCTGTTGTGTTGTCTGGCTGTGTGTCTGTTGTGTTGTTTGTCTGTTGTGTTGTCTGTCTGTATGTCTGTTGTGTTGTCTGTCTGTTGTGTTGTATGTCTGTATGTGTGTCTGTTGTGTTGTCTGTCTGTATTTCTGTTGTGTTGTCTGTTGTGTTGTCTGTCTGTGTGTCTGTTGTGTTGTCTGGCTGTGTGTCTGTTGTGTTGTCTGTCTGTGTGTCTGTTGTGTTGTCTGTTGTGTTGTGTGTCTGTTGTGTTGTCTGTCTGTTGTGTTGTCTGTTGTGTTGTCTGGCTGTGTGTCTGTTGTGTTGTGTTGTCTGCCTGTGTGTCTGTCTTGTTGTCTGTCTGTGTGTCTGTTGTGTTGTCTGTCTGTTTGTCTGTTGTGTTGTCTGTCTGTTGTGTTGTCTGTTGTGTTGTCTGGCTGTGTGTCTGGTGTGTTGTTTGTCTGTTGTGTTGTCTGTCTGTATGTGTGTCTGTTGTTTTGTCTGTCTGTATTTCTGTTGTGTTGTCTGTTTTGTTGTCTGTTGTGTTGTCTGGCTGTGTGTCTGTTGTGTTGTTTGTCTGTTGTGTTGTCTGTTTGTGTGTCTGTTTTCTGTCTGTGTGTCTGCTTTGTTGTGTGTCTGTTGTGTTGTCTGTCTGTGTGTGTGTGGCCTATCTTTATGTCTGCTGTGTTGTCTGTCTGTGTGCCTGTTGTGTTGTGTGTCTGTTGTGTTGTCTGTTGTGTTGTATGTATGTATGTCTGTTGTGGTGTCTGTCTGTTGTGTTGTCTGTGTGTTGTGTTGCCTGTCTGTGTGTCTGTTTTGTTGTCTGTCTGTCTGTCTGTGTGTCTTTTGTGTTGTCTGTTGTGTTGTCTGTTGTGTTGTCTGTGTGTCTAATGTGTTGTCTGTTGTGTTGTCTGTCTGTATGTTGTGTTGAATGTATGTTGCATTGTCTGTATGTCTGTTGTGTTGTATGTATGTTGTGTTGTCTGTTGTGTTGTCTGTTGTGCTGTCCGTCTGTTGTGTTGTGTCTGTATGCTGTGTTGTCTGTATGTTGTGTTGTCTGTCTGTTGTGTTGTCTGTCTGTATGTCTGTTGTGTTGTCTGTCTGTTGTGTTGTCTGTCTGTTATGTTGTCTGTCTGTTGTGTTTCTGTCTGTTGTGTTGTCTGTTGTGTTGTCTGTCTGTGTGTCTGTTGTGTCGTGTGTCTGTTGTGTTGTCTGTATGTTGTGTTGTCTGTCTGTTGTGTTGTCTGTCTGTTGTGTTGTCTGTCTATTGTGTTGTCTGTCTGTGTGTCTGTTGTGTTGTACGTATGTTGTGTTGTCTGTATGTTGTGTTGTCTGTATGTGTGTATCTTGTGTGTTTTTTTGTTTTTTTTTTTTTTTTTCTATATTCCAACTTACTTCCTCTCGGGCATAGGCTGAGAGCCTTAACATTCACCGCTTTACAATGAACAGTGAAGCCCGTGAGGTCTTGTTCCAGTCTAGGGAGTGAGACATGTGAAGCACGCAGAGCACAACGAGCACCCGCCATCTTGCCTTCACATGAGGCACGGTGCTCACTCCTGGCCCGAAACGACCCCATCTCTGAAACCACCTCGTTCCCGTGCTTCACAGTCTCACCCCCTACACTCGGACTCTCACACTTACACACACACAACGCCACCTGTTGAGCAGATAACTCACCAGGCATTGCACCCCTATAGCATATTTTGAATATGGGAATATTCATACAGTGCTATTTAATCAGGGAACAATGAGGGTATTTTATTGACGTTTCGGTGGGCTTGTGGTAATGCACTGATACCAGGTACAGCACAAATTCCATCCCAATAATATCTTCCCATTGATACATCGGGATTTGAACCCGGGACCTTTGGATTACCAGGCCAGTGGCAACACCACGCCACCACACCTCCCCTAATGTATGTCTGTTGTGTTGTCTGTCTGTTGTGTTGTCTGTCTGTGTGTATGTCTGTTGTGTTGTCTGTCTGTGTGTCTGTTGTGTTGTGTGTCTGTTGTGTTGTCTGTTGTGTTGTCTGGCTGTGTGTCTGTTGTGTTGTTTGTCTGTTGTCTGTCTGTGTGTCTGTTGTGTTGTTTGTCTGTTGTCTGTCTGTGTGTATGTTGTGTTGTATGTCTGTTGTGTTGTCTGTCTGTTGTGTTGTCTGTCTGTTGTGTTGTCTGTCTGTGTGTATGTTGTGTTGTATGTCTGTTGTGTTGTCTGTCTGTTGTGTTGTCTGTCTGTGTGTATGTTGTGTTGTATGTCTCTTGTGTTGTCTGTATGTGTGTCTGGTGTGTTGTCTGTGTTGTGTTGTCTGTCTGTGTGTATGTTGTGTTGTCTGTCTGTTGTGGTGTGTGTATGTTGTGTTGTCTGTCTGTTGTGTTGTCTGTCTGTTGTGTTGTTTGTCTGTTATGTTGTCTGTCTGTGTGTATGTTGTGTTGTCTGTCTGTTGTGTTGTCTGTCTGTGTGTATGTTGTGTTGTCTGTCTGTTGTGTTGTCTGTCTGTTGTGTTGTCTGTCTGTGTGTATGTTGTGTTGTCTGTCTGATGTGTTTGTCTGTTGTGTTGTCTGTCTGTGTGTATGTTGTGTTGTCTGTCTGTTGTGTTGTCTGTCTGTTGTGTTGTCTGTCTGTTGTGTTGTCTGTCTGTTGTGTTGTCTGTCTGTGTGTATGTTGTGTTGTCTGTCTGTTGTGTTGTCTGTCTGTAGTGTTGTCTCTCTGTTGTGTTGTCTGTCTGTGTGTATGTTGTGTTGTCTTTCTGTTGTGTTGTCTGTCTGTTGTGTTGTCTGTCTGTTGTGTTGTCTGTCTGTGTGTATGATGTGTTGTCTGTCTGTTGTGTTGTCTGTCTGTGTGTATGATGTGTTGTATGTCTGTTGTGTTGTATGTCTGTGTGTATGTTGTGTTGTCTGTCTGTTGTGTTTGTCTGTCTGTTGTGTTTGTCTGTCTGTTGTGTTTGTCTGTCTGTTGTGTTTGTCTGTCTGTGTGTATGTTGTGTTGTCTGTCTGTTGTGTTGTCTGTCTGTTGTGTTGTCTGTCTGTTGTGTTGTCTGTCTGTGTGTATGTTGTGTTGTCTGTCTGTTGTGTTGTCTGTCTGTTGTGTTTGTCTGTTGTGTTGTCTGTCTGTGTGTATGTTGTGTTGTCTGTCTGTTGTGTTGTCTGTCTGTTGTGTTGTCTGTCTGTTGTGTTGTCTGTCTGTTGTGTTGTCTGTCTGTTGTGTTGTCTGTCTGTGTGTGTGATGTGTTGTCTGTCTGTATGTATATTGTGTTGTATGTAGTTGTGTTGTCTGTATATTGTGTTGTATGTCTGTTGTGTTGTCTGTCTGTATGTTGTGTTGTATGTACAGTATGTTGTGCTGTCTGGCTGTGTGTCTGTTGTGTTGTCTGTCTGTTGTGTTGTCTGTCTGTGTGTATGATGTGTTGTCTGTCTGTGTGTATGATGTGTTGTCTGTCTGTATGTCTGTTGTGTTGTATGTATGTTGTGTTGTCTGTCTGTATGTCTGTTGTGATGTCTGTCTAAGTGTCGGTTGTGTTGTTTGTCTGTACGTCTGAGAGAGAGAGAGAGAGAGAGAGAGAGAGAGAGAGAGAGAGAGAGAGAGAGAGAGAGAAACTAATGGGACCATATTTCAGAGAAGCGACCCGGCTGTGATCATGTAAACCTTGTGGCCGATTAGTCTCTCTCTCTCTCTCCCTACCTCTCTCTCTCTCTCTCTCAATCACTTTAGGAGAGACTAGGTTAGCCCGTCTTTTAAGGGGTTTTGTCCCTAATCCGAGCTACATCTAGTCCGACTATTCATATTTTTTTTTTTTTCTATGTGATTGAGGGAGGCAAAAGGCATAACTGCCTATAGCGAGTGCCTCCCCCATAGTTGAAAGAGTGACAGGGCCAAAATCAAGGGACGTTCGAGCCAAAATGCCTGGACACACGGAGTTTGAAGCAATTTAAGTCATAGGAAGCGGGAAAAACTGATTCTGGGAGAGAGTTCCAGAGCTCAGCTGTTGAGTAGAAGAAAGTTTGAGAGTAACGTTTCACTCTTGGGTTGGAGAGTTGCACAGAGTAAGGGTGGGATTGAGTTGCAAGACGGGTACCACATGCCCTACGTAAAGGAGGTGGTATGCACTGGGATAGCTCTGAGGAACACTGATTATTATAGTAGCGATAGAATAGCGAGAGAGATGCAACATTGCGGCAGAGAGAGAGAGATTGCAGAGAGTTGGTGAGTGGATGGGAGTTAATGATACGAAAGGCCTTCCTTTCAACCTTGTCTAGGAGAGAGGTGTGAGAGGAACCTCCCCACACATGTGAACAATACTCAATACAAGGGCGCACTATGCCCCTGTACAGAGCAAGAAGCTGTGCAGGGGAAAAGAACCCCCTAAGGCGGTTGAGCACACCCAGCTTCTGGGAGGCTGCCTTAGCAAGACTGGTAGTATGGTCCTTCCAAATGAGAGCAGAAGAAAAAGAGACACCAAGAATATGGAGAGAAGATGAAGGGTTGATTTTTGTATTGTTGAAGAATAAGGGATAGTCCGCTGGGAGATCCTGACGGGTAGATAGATGGAGAAATTGGGTTTTGGAAGCATTAAAGTTAACAAGGTTTTCTCTGCCCCAATTGGAAATAGTATTTAGATCAGAATTTAAGAGTTGTATGGCTTCATTACGTTTGTCGTTGAGGGATTGCTGGCTGGGGCGTTCTGAAAAAGTAATGGAGTAGTGTAAGGTTGAGTCGTCTGCGTATGAATGGATGGGAATTAAGGTACAGTTAAGGAGATCATTTATAAAAATTAGAAAGAGAATAGGAGATAGGACAGAGCCCTGAGGAACACCGGAGTTTATAGGGTGAGGAAGTGAACAATGGCCATCCACAACCGCGGCTATGGAACGGCCGGAAAGGAAATTAGAGACAAAGGCACAGATGGAGGGATAGAAACCGAAGGAGGGTAGTTTAGAAATTAAAGATTTATGCCAGACTCTATCGAAGGCTTTCGATATGTCTAGTGCAATAGAAAAAGTCTCACCAGAGTCCCGAAAGGAGGATGACCATAGGCATAGTTATAAAACTTCTTCCCTATTATTTACACATACAAACACACACTCACTTAACTTAATATTAGGGACCCTACCGCCTCCTCGTGCTTGGGCAGAGACGCTTTGGACACCTATAAAATTAATAACACTATTTAACACATACAGGTTGTGAGTGACTGTAACTTTCAGAAATGTCAGGACAGATAAATGGAGTGAGGCTGCAGTGCCCCAATAAGCCCACTCCTGACGTTTATAATGCTTGACCAGTCCCTGTGAACGTTTCTTGTTGCATCTGGCAGGACTGCTCTGGCTTATTGCCCTGTTGATTGCCAGGCCAACTAAGATAACTGGATTTGTCTACTGGAATAAATGCAATATCCCTTGATCACTTGATTATAGAGTCTGGCTTTTTGCAGGTAGATAGTAGCATTTAGTAAAAATTCAGGCTATCGCTGTTCCTCGTTTTGGGAAATCAGTGTCTTTAGGACAGATTCAGTTGGGACCTGTGGCACATTGGGAATGTCTGACCTTGGGGGACCTTTTGCTTAGTGTGGCAGGCATAGCGAAGTCGGATGCGGTTGGCGGATGGCGCAGGTATAATTCTCCACCACCACTCTCACCCGAGGTAAAAAGAACCACTATCAAGTCGTTCAACAATTGGCAACTGAGGTGTAGAGTCTAGAGTGAGTTGTGGGTAATCTCTCATATTACTGGGGAACTTTGCTCTCAGAGGGACTAACTGCTTCTGTTGTGGGACCTCGGTTTGGGAGCTGGAGATCAAACCACTGGTGAGGGCTTGCACTTTTTATGCTGGTGGATGCTTTCTACAGTTTTGCTTGCCCTCAGCAAGCTGTAACGATGGTGATTTAGAAAATGACCAAGTTTGATCTTACCACTGATGCTTAGGTGCACACCATCACAGAGATAGAAGGTGCGCTTCCATTAGAACTCATCAAATGGGTCCACAGAAATCACCTGTTTCAGAATAAAAATGCCAGATAACCTTCCATTTAAGCCTATTGAAATGTTTACTTACACTTTGAATGTTTTGATATCTTGTAAATAAACATATTTCTACTAAAACCGAGTGATGAATATATTGATAACGGGCTGTCTATTGGTAAACAACACGCTTGTGCACATAGTTCTAGAGAGTAAGACTTAAATAGTTCATTTATTAGCCATCTCACTAATTATTAATTTCCTTTAGATTAATATTTCGATCAAAAACGATTGATAAAAATAATTAATTTTGGCTGTCTATTGATAAAGACCACGCTTGTCCACTTTGTTCTAGGGAGTATGACTTTAATAGGTCATTTATTAGCCATATCACTAATTCTAAATTTCTTTTCAATTATAATGCTAATAATGTACTTCCTTGTAAAGTTAAGAATATCATCTATCTGACCACATGTAATTATTGTTATCTCCAGGATGTTGGACAAACCAAAAGAACCATGAGAGAACGATATAATAAACATTGCACGAAAAATAACAATACAGACTCCCAACATGGATTCAGGCTATACTAATCATGTCTTACCACTTTGCTTAAATTTGTCTATGAAATGCTGAGTGAGTATGACAAAAGTAGAGCCATAGACATCCTATACTTAAATTTTCAAAACACGTTTGACAAAGTGCCTCATTGCAGGCTAATGTCAAAATTTAGTGCACTAGATATCGATACAGAGGTCACAAGTTGAATAGAACATTGGCTAACAGGTAGACAGCAACGAGTGGTAATCAATGGTGAATAATAGTAAACAACGGCTGGTGCAGATTTATCACCTCCACATGTTCGCAATTTCCGGTACTCCTACCTATGAAATAATTATGTTATGCCACGTTTATAATAAATCGTGATATAGACTGATTGCGATTTCCACCTTAGAAATCTGCGCTAATAGTTAACTATAATGCCTCTCCACTGGGCAAAGATTAACCTTAGCTCTACAGTATATACAATACTTCAGTAATAAGCAATGGACACAGAATACACACAAGCGGTTTTACACTGTTTATTCCTTAGTAACAAGGGTAAAATCTCAACATGTCTCTGGAACAATAATCATAACATTCATATAAATAGAATAATAAAGTTACAATTGAACATATAATGAATATCATACGAGACGAATAGACTCACATCACAATAAATAAAGTCATGATATAAATACACAAGCCCTCAAATATGGCTTGGCAAAAGTATAAATAATAGTTATTGCGAGGTAAATAACGTAGCACTGATAAGTATGGAAAATAGGACAGTATTTGACCTCTAAACGAACAATAAGTCTAAGCGACTTCAACAGATAATTTAATGCAATAAACTCAAAGAGTCATAAATATGAATTAGAAACTCATAAACTTGTGATAAATATAATAGTCAAAATATATGACTGAGGAGCAGATTACTCGCGACTTGAACTATTCACTATTTGACTTGTACCCTGACGAGACGTAGCGTATAAACGAAGGTCTGAGTAAGTAAGCGTTCAAGTTGACGTGTAATATGTATGTATTTATTCCCCGGATAAAGGGATAAAGTTTGTATATTTCTACATTAATGAACATAGGAGCCTATACTCGTAGAAGTATATAAATGTTTTCCGCCTGATAGCAGTGTAATTGTTCTCCCACAAACGGAGTAATGGATGCTAAAGGAATGGAGGGAAGAATGGAAAATTTTCTAGTATTACGTTAATATTGAGCGAGCGAACCTTATCATACCTTGGTCTAGACCCTCACAACAATCATGTTACCTAATACGAACATAAGAAACACTTAAATGATTTATGTAGAGAGAAGAGAGACTGGTAGATCGAGTATGGTGCACTGGTGTAGTTTGTAGTTTTCTCGACACAAGTTGCTACAGGGCCTACGGCTTCACACACCACAAGTAGGCTCTGGTCCAAACAGCTATAGGGCACGCTCGTCTCTCTCTCTTTCTTTCCCTGGCTCGACACAACCTTGGTCACAATCCGCACTGAGTCTAATGGAGGATAAAGAATCCCCTCACTTGGAATACTGAAGGTATTAACAGGCATAGGCGGATATGACAAAGGCAAACTATTTGGAACTTTGAAAGAGTACAGTGATGCAAATGTAATCTGATAAAGATTATCTATGCTTGCATCAAAAGTACTGGAGTCATCTAATATGCTCTGACCAAAGGGTGTCTGAACCAATGTCAGTCTCCGTACTGTGAATAAACACAGAGTATTGAGAAAGACTTGAGTGGCTGGTCTGTGAGAAGTCAAGGGTTTCTTTTGAAAGTGCGCATATAACGCTGCTTGCTAGAGAATTAGTTACTGGGCTCCCAGGGCACGGATGCAACTCAGTAACTAAGGAATGAGGTTCCTCACCTTGACTTGTACCTTTGATTTCCAAACCCAAAATGGTATCTGAAACTGAGGGCTGAAGGCTTACTTTTCTATCCCCAACGCGCATAGTGACTAGGAGACCGGACTCTGAGGCAAGAGGGACACGTATGCGCCTCTATTATTAATATTTTCTCGAGAGTCGGTCACACTAACTTGGTCTAACTTTTCTACCTTGTGGGTGAAGGGAACGGGAAGCCTTTGATCATGAATTGAAAGGGGTAGGGGTATTTGTTCAAGGTTTAAATGAACTCTTTGACCCTGGTCGATGATGACATTGTCTTGGGAAAGAGTATTTATACTATTATTCGGGATATGGTTGATTTGGGCGAAATGGTGAATAGGTTTATTTCCTTTAACACTGTTTGGACCATTTACAAGGATAGGGGCACACGGATAATTTTGATCTGCAATTTGGCTATTTTCAGGGCTGGCCAAACGTTTATCAAAGTGGCTAGGGTAGTTCCTCCCATTTTCTAGGTTTTTTATGCACGGTAGGGGACTCTGGTTTTCTATGACTAACTGTGTTTTAGGTGAGTCACCCATCTTCACTTTGCACTTGTTTTTCTGTACGCCTCAATGATGCATAACTGTAGTGGGGCGCCGCTCCACGTGGTGTTGGGTGGTTATGCAAGCAATGCGTACCGGAGGGTTGGAGGTGGTGTTGGTTGTGGTTTGGTGCTGGACGGGAATGGTTGGCATTTCTTTTCCCTGTCGCATCTCAAAATACATTGTACATCCTTGGCAATAGTCCATCACCTACCAATATGTGCACAATACTTTATCTTAGAGGCACCTATAAGGGTGAAGTCTGTGATATATCTTCAACTTAATGTTTTCGTCTCTCAGGTTTGTTGTCTAACTGGCCAGTCCATTTGTACCAACTCGCGTGCGGGATGTATACTTGATTATCATATCTCGCTCTTGGTAATGCCTCTTACTGGCAACATAGATGATGAATACAATAAGTCCTGCGGGGGTGAGGTAGGGCAGAGTCCCCCCTCATCCCATCGGGATCCTTAATTAAGCCCCCATGGAATATGAAAACCCAAGCTAAATTTTGCCTTGATTTCGTGAATTTTTGCTTAATTTTGGGTCTAACTGGTCGATCAATTGGCATACGTTATGTTTGGGTAGTTTTGGGTATATCTAGCGGGCCGCCTGTTGTCGTGTATTCACGCTGAGAAACAGGTAACTTGAGTCTGGATCGATCCACATTTATCGTATTTCATGTAATTTTTTACATTTCGTAAGTACAAAACTTGGCTTGAGTTCCGGATTTATGTACTATTAAACGTTTGAACATTGCCTTCTTACCCATATTCATTCGTTACACGTTCTTAACCCCTTATTTTCCCTGAGTTTTAAAGCCCTCCCCACTTGTGGTTTCTTTTTAATATTCCTGCGGGTAATGGGGTCATATATTACTGTTTTATAGGGTTTTGAAATAATTTTCTTCTTGGAATGTCATTTATATAATATATATATACAGTATATATCAAGAAGAGGATAAGTCAGAGCACTGACCCTTGGGGTACACCACTTGTGACATTAGTCCAGTCTGATTCTGTACCGTTTATTACTACTCATTGCAATTGCCCAATTAGCCAATTTTAGATTCAGTGGAGCACGTTCCCTTGTGTACCATGAGCCCTTAATCAGGAGATGCTTATGAGGAATTTTTTCAAAGACTTTTTGAAAGTTACTAGGTATGGATTTGTTTCTTTGTTTAACCATTTCACTCACCAGAAGACGCACCTGTGTCTCCCCATACCACCCTCTAAATGCACCAAGGCGTGATTAGTGCCTTTTGAAATATAATATTTGCCATAAATCACTGAAAGTCGCTAATCGTGCCTTCTGCTGGCTGTGATTGAATAAACAAACAATTATGTGATATAACTTGTAACACTGTCAGCCTCAAAGCAGGGTGACAGAGACTGTCAAAAGAATTGTTTCCAGTATTAATTTTTTGTCAGTGCGGGAAGGTCGATCACCCTGGGCCTTGAAATTTCTGGATTCGCTGGTTTTATGTGCAATTTGTGTCTATATATGATTGAAATTCATTTGTATACCATTGCCAATTGTTAATAGTTTGTTCTACTGTTGTCCGCAAAAAGGAGGAAGCATTCAAACGGTACTGTCTCCTTCAAACTCAAGAATCTTGTGCTATTTATGTTTCTGCCCGGAATCAAGCCAAATCTGTTCTTGTCTTTCATCAATAACAAATGTTTTGAATTTTCCAACTCTAGCTCTTATCAAATTTCTGGCATCTAGCCAAAAACCTTGCCAACAATTTTATTTCCTCGTTTTCCACTCTGATGGCACTACCGTCACGTTTTCCTGTGACAAAGCTAAACTCGTAGCACAAACATTTGATAAAACTCCACGTTCGATGATTCCAGTGCTATTCCTCCCTCTCCACCTCCTTCTCACTTACTTATGCCTAAGATCATAAGCTCTTCCAAGGATATACTTTCTGCCCTCTCTGGGCTTAATACTAAGAAGGGATCGGATGGTGTTCATTCTGTACTACTCAAAAACTGTGCTTCAGTGTTGACTCACTGCCTAGGCAAACTCTTTCGTCTATGTCTTTCCTCTAAAGTTTTTCCTTCTTGCTGGAAGTATGCTCTCATTCAACCTGTCCCAAAGAAAGCTGACTGCTCTCAACCCTCCAACTATTTTCCAAGTGTTCTCATTTCTTGCATCTCTAAAGTTATTGAAACTATTTTTTATGCAAAACTTCTTAAGAATTTATCTTCCCATAACCTACTTTCAGATCGACGGTATGATTATTTCAAGGGCCGCTCTACTGGTGATCTCCTTGCTTATTTTACTAACTCTTAGTCATCCTCCTTTTTCTATTGCTCTAGAGTTACATAACGAAAGCCTTCGATAGAGTCTGGCACAAATCTCTAATTTCCTAACTACACTCCTTCAGTTTCAATCCCTCTATCTGTAACGTTGTCTCAAATTTCCTTTCTGACCGTTCCATAACTGCAGTTGTGGATGGCCATCACTCACTTCCTCCACCTTTCAAATCCGGTGTTCCTCAGGGTTCAGTCCTGTCTCCAGTTCTCTTTCTAATATTCATTAATGATCTCCTCAACTGTACCTCTTGTCCTATCCACTCATATGCTAATGACTCTACCCTACACTATTCACTAATTTTTTACATCAACCCAACATGCAATCACTCCAAAAGTCACATAGTGAGGCCATAGAATGCCTATCATCTGATCTTTCAATTATTTCTGATTGGGGCAGAGAAAATCATGTTACTTTCAATGCTTCCAAGACCCAGTTTCTCCATTTAACAGCCCGTCGCAATCTTCCACAAGACTATCAATTATTCTTCAACAATACACAACTCAACCCTTCATATTCTCTATATATACTTGGTGTATCTTATTCATCCAATCTTTCATGTAAAGATCTTTCATGTAAAGATCATATTACCACTCTTGCCAAGACAGCTTCCCAGAAGATAGGTGTGCTCAACTGTCTCGGTGGGTTCTTCAGACCCGCACAGCTTCTTTCTCTGTACAGGGGCACATTACGCCCATGTATCGAACATTTTTTGCATGTGTGGGAAGGTTCCACCCATACCGCACTTCTCGAAAGAGTAGAAACAAAATATTTTGCCTCATCAATTCACCCCCTCTTACTATATCCCTACAATCTCTTTCTACGCATCACAATGTTGCATCTATTTCACTCTTCTATCGCTATTAGAACAACCTACCTTGCGGCGAGTGCAAGGCACCCACCTTTCAACAAAGTCCCTATCCTATTCTGTCCAACCCAAGAATTGGCAAACTTTCTCAGTCTCTCTTCTAATCCACAAGTGAACTCTGAAACTCTCACTCTCAATCAATTTTTCCTTCCTCTTACGACTTAGGCTGCTTTAAACTTTGTCTGTCCAGGCATTTTGACCCCAACGTCCCTTGAATTTACCCTTCTGTCACTCTTTTTGCTTGGGGAGACACTCGTTACAGTCACCCTTCCTTTTGTCTCCTTCATAGACATAACAAAATAAATAGAAAGCTTGAATATCGTCATCGTGTACGTAGCCAAGACATATCGTCCCAGACACAATAATACGGTAAGCTATCGTATATTATTCCGACTTTAATTGTCACTGGTATAAACAGAGATGAAAATATTTGTATAAAATCAAGTTTTAGTAGTAGAGACTTGGTTTCTTATTTTCAAAACCTCCCTATTCATTGCCGTATGTCTGGAGCTATAATTAATTGCCACATTGTTTACCAGATAGGCTAAATGCGTGCATAGAGTGAAACAAATTTGTCCGTGATTACTTTTCGTATAACGGAGATGAAAATATTCATATAAAACCAAATATTTATGGGACATGAATGTTGATGATACCAATGGAAAGAACATCAATGCTACTATTTAGTGTACTCATTGAAAGCCTATGGTGTTACTGAAAATGTCCTTAAAATTGTCCGTTCAATTAGGCACGGACGGATTTTTTTTTTTTTGGCATGCATTTTCACAACGGTAATTCGAGGTTTTGATATGTTTTTTACCTGAATATTATATAATACCCTATCCTTGTTTTATGTATGTATAATCAAATATATAAACAAATTTTTATGCTCTAAAACCGACCAAGAGTGAATATTTGATTTTATTTATTAGAATATTTATACTAAATTCAGTGTTGACTGTAGAATATTTCTGATTAAACCATCGAATAAAGCGAAAACAAATCTTGTCATTTCATATTACAAAATACATATAGTTATTTAGTGAGTTACCGAAATATCTTGAGCTTAATTTAAGTACGGAATATCACCATTATATTTCGGAAACATTCCTAATAGTAATGTTGTAGCATTGCCTTCCCTCTAGCTTCTGATGTATAGTAAAGTACGGTAAAGGTGATAACTATTGTGGGTGAAAAACAAGCGTTATACTAAAATAATTTGGTGGCGCGCCATAGGGGATCTGCCGGGATAGACGATTGATCTACTGAAAAAGAAAAAACAGCAGCAATTAACTTAATTAAGAAATGCCGGGATACTGTACTGAGAGGGTTAATTACATGTGTATAGGGGTATACTTCATGGGAGTCAATATTCACGTGCTCTATTACACCGTCACACTTTTAAGTTTGACGAAGGTATACACAATACCTGTATATTGATTAACACTCTGACTCCGGGTTATGACTTTACATTATACAAGCAACGGATCACTTTACCGGAAAAACCTTGTACATTTCTACTAATATCTCAAGCTACCAACGCCCAGAATCGCTATCAAAAGGGGGGTATTTAGTTACCCAGGTAATCAGTGTTGCAATGGATCAACACTGGAGTTTATATGATTTATCTGGGTATGTGAGGCATCTAGTGGGAGCACAGCCATTGTCTCTATCTTGGTAAGCTTTCTCCTGGGGAGCAGGATTGCTTTAGAGTAAAATGTGTCGGTAGAGGCGACTAAAAGTGAAAAGGAGAATCCAAAGTGGGGCATCGAGGTTATCTGATACTGACTTTACTTATAGATATATGCACACAGAATATGTTCTCTTACTAGGAGGGAAAGTATCTCTCACCAATTACAATCGCCAGAGGAGAGCTTTGCGAAGTAGATAAAACGATCAATTAACAAAAGAGCGTTGTTGAACAACTCAGAGCACAATTCTGGGTCTAGTACTCACATGGTGGTTGGGCAGTTGCAATCCTGGGGCAGTCTTCTCACTAATCCAGTTAGAGAGGAATCGTTGTTCCTCTTCAGGGACGTCTCTCTGGGGCGTCGTACACTCGTGGGCCAGCCACACTTCTAGGCCGTCTTCAGCTTCCCACAGTTACGCAGTAGGGTACCGTTGTCTTCTCGGGATAGACCAACTCATTTCTGGACTGTGCCCTTTCTCCTGTAGAGGGTTTGAAGTACTTGTGTCGACTTTGCAGCTACCACGTGATGCAATCACTAGTGACAGAGCCTCCTCACGTCCTATTATATTTTGTATTGGTGCTTGGTTCCTGTCCTCCTCTCTCCACTCTTGTTAGATATTCACTAGGTTCGTTGTCCACTCTTCTTCAATTTCTAAGAAATAGTAGTCTGGGTATTGGTCAATCAGTCTATTAAGTTCTTTTAGTTCCTCCCATAGAAGGGGATCGGTAGTGGGGGTTGGGGCCTGCACTTCATGAGATGCAACTTTTTCTTCTTCTTCTTGCTCGAACTCAGAAAACAGGGAAAGCTGAGGGCTCAGGGATAGTGAGCCAAGGTGAGGGCCCTGCAGGGTGTCTGTTTGAGGGGGGAGGGGGGGGGTGGGAGAGGAAAGAGGAGGCTGTGGGTGGAGGAGGTGCTGGCCAGATACTGTGGAGTTCTTGGTGTTTCCCTTGGAAATTCGATGTTTCCCGCCACGTTATCTGTCCTTGCCAATCATTTAAGGATTGGCATCCTGTTTGAAATAATAACTTGCTTGAGAATTTTACGACGTCGTCGATTAGGCCCGCTAGCAAGGGGGGTAAGCTCAGGGTCTAGCTTAGACCTTCTGGGTAGCTGGTTTGGAAGGTCTGTGGTTAGCATAATTATGCGGTTCGAGGTAAAACGACATTAAGGGCTCCGAGGAATAGATGATGGGGATACTTGGCGGTTGCACACTGCACAGCATCTAGGGAAGGTGTGAGGGTGAAACCAATGGGGTGCCGAGTGGAGGGTAGTTGCACTACCCTTCTTTCTTCAGAGCCTGTGAAGGGGAGTGGGTGGGGCATGCTCACTTCTTAACTCCCAACATAAATAATAAGAATTGTTATGCAATTCTAATAATGGTGGGGTCTATTGCATGCTCTCCTGGATATCATAAACAAATGATAACATAGATATACAATGAGTTTATTAATATAGGTGTCGTGAACACAATCATAGGTACAACACAGAATGGAAAAACAGTAATATACAAAATGTGGTCTGGATATAAACTACTGCATTCTGGCCATGCTCGTGGCAGCAGTCAATATCTAAACTTACTTTGCAACATCGCCCTATTATCTCAATATATATAACTGGACTTATTCTCTTGTCAATTGAACAAATACAATATCTTGAGTTACTAGTAAGTCTTTCGTTCACAAACAAGTATTTGATCTTCTAATTCAACAAGTATTAACCTTAGTCTTAGTTCTTTCAATAGTAGAACATTAATCTCTTAATTGAATATAGGAAGTATCAATCTCTCATTACAACAATTATCTAATAAGCTGTAAGCGTGTTTACAGTGAAAGGTTAACGGTAATAAGACTGGAATCTTATATCAATCTCGTAACAAACATTTTGTAAGTATCTCTTGCGATTTTGTTTGATAAAGTTATTTAACTCCAGGGATACAGGCCCTCGCACCTTTTTGTATTTTCGTGGGTGTCCTTGTACTGGGTAAAATATTGAATTATCGGGATTTTCGCGCGCTTATAAATACAGAAAAAAATGGCCTAACTTAGGTTATATATACTGTATATATCTAGCCGCTGTTGTCGTTCTTGTTTTGCGCATGGTGAAAACTAGAAGTCTCTAGACCAAGTGGTTCAGTTTTGATGATGAACATAAGTAGGTCAGTATGGTAGATGATAGCCTAGGATTCGGTGTTTACTCCCGATTATCGGCATTTACCGATACTCATATCTCTGCAAATAAATGGCCTAATCAAGTGTTTATACATACCAGAGGCATATATGAGCATTGTTGTGCGATGGGTGAAGACGAGAACACTGTATATTGTGTGGTTATTTTGTGAGGTGAGAAATAAGACAGAGAGTTTGGCGGGAATACCAAGCTTCGTCCAAATGCGGCATCGCCGCATTGCCGACTGCAGCTACAGTCTGTTAATATTCGTTCAACAATTAGCTAATGACCTCCTAAGAGTCTTTCCGGGTCTGAGTGGTTAAGGTGTATTCCGATGAACCTGTGCTGAAATTCTCTTATTGACCCTTATATGCTTGAATGTGGGCAGCTAACATGAACAAAAATATAGTGCAAGTCTAGGGTTTTATATTTGATTGCTAATTCCTACTATCTATTGCTGAGGGCCAAACGGATCCTAACTCGTTTGCTAAACTGATTATTCCTAATCGCCTAGCTCATCAATCTCGTTGCGAGTTCCTTGAATGAGAGCTCTAGCTAACTAATGTCTAAACTCTACTGTCTGTCGAGATGCAGGTAGGGAGTCCTAATATGGCCTGGCGGTGGATGCTGAATTTTGTCGCCAGCCAATCACAAGGCTCCTAGGGTCAGGTCTCGAACTGTCAGTTTTGGGCAGGTGAGTGCCAGTGTTCGCTTCATCAGTGCCTGTGCATTTCACCTTTTGTTCGTCAGGCTTCCTTGTCTCCTGCGGCCAGCCAATAGGGTGGGTGCCCGGACGGGACGGTGCGTCTCGGCCAATCCAGCGGTCTATTTGACTTCCTTGTCTCCTGCGGCCAGCCAATAGGGTGGGTACCCGGACGGTGCGTCTCGGCCAATCCAGCGGTCTATTTGACTTCCTTGTCTCCTGCGGCCAGCCAATAGGGTGGGTACCCGGACGGTGCGTCTCGGCCAATCCAGCGGTCTATTTGACTTGACGTCATCTACTCGATGGCTTTGGCTCAACGAATGGGGGAGTGTGGGGGCGGGGGCAGCTCACCCATTTACTAGGTTCACCTTTCGCGGAGGGCTCATCCTCTAGCTTAATCAGGGGGGCTTTTAGAATCCTGAAGGTCATCAGTTTGGGGGGTCCTGGTTTGCTCCATTCGAGGTTGCTTCTTTGGCTTATGCGATCTCCCAACAATAGTAATAATATTGGTTATAATAATAATTAAAATAATTCATATTATTATTATTATTATTTTAATAAGAACAAATAATATAAAACCAGTAGGTAGGATAGTAAGTGAGAAAATCGATGGGGGGAAAGGCAATGGGGGGGCGGGGAAGTCCTTGGAGGTGGGGGTAGCAGAAAGGGGGGGTCTGGGGGCGGGGAGGGGGGGGGGGGTCACAAGCGGGGAATAGGGGGCAATGAGGGGTTTTTCGAGGGTGTCATACGGATGAAAATGGGTCTAGGAGGGGGGGGGGGGGGGGGGGGGAGGAGGAGGGGGGGATGGGGCAAAAGAGGGGCTTCATGGAGTGAGGGATGCAGGGGGGCTCTCAGGTGAACGGAGAGGGGGGAGGGGGGGATGAGGGTGCAAGGGGGAGGGGGGAGGGGGGGATGAGGGTGCAAGGGGGAGGGGGGGAGTAATTAGGCCGTTTCAAATTACCATAATGATGTATAATTTTAGTTCCCACACACAGCCATTTTGGGAGGCCGCCGATAGATACATAATTATTAATAGATTTGTGTCATAATTTCGGAGATACGCTCACGGATAGAGGGATGGACGTGTAGATAGATGGATAGATAGATAGATACAAATAGATAGTTATAGATAATGTTATTCTTACATAATTATAAATAGATATACAAAAACTATAAATAGTCAGATAGGTAAATGTATACATAATTATACATAGATGGATAGATAGCTAGATGCATCCATAATTACAGATAGATCGCTAAATATATGCATACATTCTTATAAATAGACATGTACATGCAAATAAACCTACACATTTATAGATGGATTGACGTATGCATAGTTATTCATGGAGATAATTATATAGATAGATAAACACGAATAGATAGAGAGAGACACAAATATATCTAGACACAAATATATCTATAGTTACTGATTGGAAAAAAAGTCGATAAACATAGATGGATAAATAGATAGATACAGACAAACAGAGAGATGGGTATATTGTATACTATTGAAGATATTATTCAGCTGTTGAAGGAATCATAGGGGTATTTAAAGGGGTAGTGCTTGTTTTTTGGTCTGTATATTTATTAAGTCATTTATTTTTTTAGTTTCCTCGCTAGACCTCCATCAAGCTTGAAAAATCACCCCCAAGATCACCTTTCAAGATAAATTTGTACATTTTTCGGTTGAAAAATGTCCCGGCCAATAGGCCGGTTTCTTCAAAATGTCCCGGCCAATAGGCCGGTTCCTTCAAAAATTACAGGCTCGCTATCGCTCGCCAGGAAGAAATCGACACCTAAATGTCACGAAAGGTCTAAATATTGACAAACAAATGGGGCGAAAGGTCTCAAAATCGCCAAACTAACCGAACAAACGTCTTAGAATCTTAAAACAAATATGCTAAACATGAGGAAGAAGGGGGTCCGGAAAAAGCTACTACCTCCCCCTCAAAGTTTCCATAATGATAATATTCCTGTCAAGGTATTTTAGTGGTACGGTAATAAACCCGTCTAATATAAGGATAAACATATAGTAAACACTTATCAACCTCACCCCCTGATCATAATATATCCCTCTGTCATACTCTTCTAATATCCTTCATGTTTTACAGGTTATCACAATAATTACACTTTTAACTCCCTCAGGTCCTTTTTCAGGGGACAGTGGTTATTGTTTTGGGTATGCTGTATGTATTTATTTATGCATACATATGTTAGCTTCCTCGCTAGACCGTCATCAAGCTTAAAAAACACTCCTTAAACCCCCCCCCCCATTCAAGATAAATTTGTACATTTTTCGATATAAAAATATCCCGGCCGAAGGCCGGTTTCTCTTAAAATTACAGGCTCGCTTTAGCCCGCCAGGAAAAAATCGACACCTAAATGGCACGAAAGGTCTTTTATTTATATATAAGTGGGAGGAAAGGTCTTAATATCACCAAACTAATGGGTCGAACGTCTTAAAATATACAAATCAATGGGGCTATACACAAGGAAGAAGGGGGTAAGCAAAACCAGCCCATCACTCCTCTTGAGCTGAATAATATCGTGTAATGCTAAGGCGTCATCGAATGTTGAAATAGCTAAATACACCAACACTATGGGTACGAAAGGGGTTATTAACGTGCTCACAATAGTCTACCCATTAACCCCTTCAGCATGTTGACGTCTTTTTGCCTTTGATGCTGGCTAATATTAGACTGTATTATACAGTTTAAGAAGGACCGTCCGTGTTATTCAGAGGTGTTTATTGAGGTTGTATTTACCCCTTTGAGTCCTGGAGGTAGATTATAAGCTAAAGAAAATCGTCTAATGGTAACCAGAGTATCATGAAAATTACGTCATCGTGTTGAAGGGTTTAAAGGTTTCATGGCAACGATAAACTAATTTAATATAAGGATAAACAGGTATATCAAATAATTCAAAGTAAATCGATATTAATTAACTCAACTTAACTCTATCTTTATTATCCCCTTTAAGGGGGGTGACCTGCTTTTTGTTATTTTTGTCCTTTTCTCTCTTTCTCTAGCTTGTATCCATTCGGCCCCATTCAGCCAACTATTTTAAGACGTTTATCCCCATCTAGGTGTCGATTTCTTCCTGGCGAGCGATAGCGAGCCAGCATTATATGAAGAAATCCGGCTTCGCCGGAGAAATTTTTCTATCGAAAAATGTACAAATTTAGCCTGCTGTCAAACAAAAATAAAAAATATGCTGGCTCGCTACCGCACACCAGTAAAAAAATTACACCTGGATGGAGATAAACGTCTTAAAACAGTAGGCTGAATGGGGCCAAATGGATACAAGCCAGAGAAAGATAGAAAAGGACAGAACAAAAACAGGTCACCCCCCTTTAATACCTAGAGTTCTAAAGGAAGCTAAGGATGAACTCTCCAAACCACTGACATTGCTATTCAATAAATCCTTGCAGTCTGGAACTATGCCAGATAGCAAAGTATCTAGCGTACTTTATGAAGACCTTGCTTGAGTCACGAGCTTAATGGGGGGTGGGCTATATATTTGCTAATTAATTCATCTTTTCAGTCTTTTTTAGTTTCCTCCCCAGAGCTTCAAAAGCTTCAAAAAACTTCCCCTAGATCACCCTTCGATATAAATGTAGGTTCCTCCTACAGGCTCGCTATCGCTCGCCAGGAAAGAATCGACACCTAAATGGAACGAAATATCCTAATATTGACAATGGAAGGGGGTGATAGGTCTTAAAATCGCCAAACTAATGGGTCAAACATCTTAAAATTTGAAAACTAATGGTACTAAACATGAGGGAGAAGAGGGGAGGGGGGGGGGGGGGGGGGGGCAGAAAAACGGCCCATCTCCCCTTAACCCTGTGTGTTCCATGGGAAGGGGTGTTCTGACCTCCACCACCGCTGTCTCTATTTACTACATGAAGGTCAGCTTCATAGCTAGGTTACATGGGAAGGGGTGTTCTGACCTCCACCACCGCTGTCTCTATTTACTACATGAAGGTCAGCTTCATAGCTAGGTTACATGGGAAGGGGTGTTCTGACCTCCACCACCGCTGTCTCTATTTACTACATGAAGGTCAGCTTCATAGCTAGGTTACATGGGAAGGGGTGTTCTGACCTCCACCACCGCTGTCTCTATTTACTACATGAAGGTCAGCTTCATAGCTAGGTTACATGGGAAGGGGTGTTCTGACCTCCACCACCGCTGTCTCTATTTACTACATGAAGGCCAGCTTCATAGCTAGGTTACATGGGAAGGGGTGTTCTGACCTCCACCACCGCTGTCTCTATTTACTACATGAAGGCCAGCTTCATATCTAAGTTACATGGGAAGGGGTGTTCTGACCTCCACCACCGCTGTCTCTATTTACTACATGAAGGCCAGCTTCATAGCTAGGTTACATGGGAAGGGGTGTTCTGACCTCCACCACCGCTGTCTCTATTTACTACATGAAGGCCAGCTTCATATCTAAGTTACATGGGAAGGGGTGTTCTGACCTCCACCACCGCTGTCTCTATTTACTACATGAAGGCCAGCTTCATAGCTAGGTTACATGGGAAGGGGTGTTCTGACCTCCACCACCGCTGTCTCTATTTACTACATGAAGGCCAGCTTCATATCTAAGTTACATGGGAAGGGGTGTTCTGACCTCCACCACCGCTGTCTCTATTTACTACATGAAGGCCAGCTTCATATCTAAGTTACATGGGAAGGGGTGTTCTGACCTCCACCACCGCTGTCTCTATTTACTACATGAAGGCCAGCTTCATAGCTAGGTTACATGGGAAGGGGTGTTCTGACCTCCACCACCGCTGTCTCTATTTACTACATGAAGGCCAGCTTCATATCTAAGTTACATGGGAAGGGGTGTTCTGACCTCCACCACCGCTGTCTCTATTTACTACATGAAGGCCAGCTTCATATCTAGGTTACAAGTGGGGTACGAAAATATCTAAATAAATTAGTCCGTGCATCTGAGGTAATATCTCCTTAATTTCCAGTGTATGCCACCTCCTCTACGTAGGGTAGGTAGTACCCGCCTTGCAGCACAATCCCACCCCTACTCTGTGCAACTCTCCAACCAAAGAGTGAAACGCCATTCTCAGACTTTCTTCTATTCAACTGCTGAGCTCTGAAACTCTCCCAGAACCAGTCTTTCCCTCTTCCTATGACTTAAATTGCTTCAAACTCCGTGTGTCCAGGCATTTTAGCTCGAACGACCCTTGATTTTGGCCCTGTCACTCTTTCAAATCTGGGGAGGCACTCGCTGCTGGCAGTTATGCCTTTTGTCTCCCTCATTTACATAGAAAAAAAAATGTAGCGTTTTATTACTAACACTTTACATGCAAGGGTCTTAACTAACCAATATAAATAATTAAAATGTATATGCCAGATATATATTCAATATGCAATGTGTATATATTTGCATTATTAACCCCTTCTGTACCGTCGACATTCTTTATAATTTATTCTGGACACTACTATATTTATTGTATTTAGTTTAGGAAGGATCTCTAGCAATTGTAAGACTACGAACTGTCTCAACCAACCCTTTTAACTACCACAGATCCTTCCTAAGCTGCATACTATCGTCTAAATGTAGCTGAAATCTAATAAACAAGACGTTGCCGGTACAGTAGGGGTTAACTTGAATACTGGTACTACAAAAACCTTCAGCCTTAACAAAATAAATCAGCTCCTGCTCTCAGTATTAGGTTGAGAGAAAAACATAATAATCAACCCTATCAGGCATGGATACTCAAGAAGGGTGCATGGATACAGACTAGCATATTCGATACTTTAGAAAACAAAATTGAATGAAAATTAATTAGTCGAATTGCATATTAATTTGGCTACGATAAGTTTTGGTAGTGGCACGCTGAATAATTCCTATGGCAACACTGCTCTCAGTTAACCTAGCCTTCTGCGGCAGGTAGACAGTTTCTCACTCCTCAATATCTTTGTGGCAGTCATAAGCTAAGTTGCAATCGCCTGGCCCTTTAAACATGTCGGACATTCCGCCTTTAATAGTGGATATTCAACCATGGATAACTCGCATACAATGAACCAGCTAATGGAGATAACCTTAGAGTATATTATACCTTTTTGTTTAGTTTTGTAGACTATGCAAAGGCCTTCGATTCGGTAGAGATAACAGCCATAGCAAACTCGCTAAATGAACAAGGAACAAATGAAACATATATAAAACTCTTAGAGAATATACTGTATATGCAAAAGGCACTGCTGTGGTCAGATTACACAGAGACACAAAGAAGATAAAGATTGGGAAAGGAGTGAGACAGGGAGACATAATCGCACCCAAGTTGTTCACAGCTTGTCTTGCAGGGATTTTCAGAAAATATTCATGAGAATCAAATATAATTAATGTAGATGGGGAATGACTTAACCATATCCGATTTGCAGATGACATTGTCTTAAATAAAGCAGAAAAGCTCCAAAAAATGTTCAACTATCTCAATAAAAAAAATCTCAAAGTAGGTCTTAAAGTGAACCAGAGTAAAACCAAAGTTATGTACAATGATAAGGCTCAACATACAATAATTTGGATTGATAACAAAATTCTAGAGAATATAGAATAATACAAGTAGAAGAATCTTGGCCAAGTATGAAACTGACAAAAGATAATGAACATGAAATAGTAAGGCGAATCACTCTAGGATGGAAAGCATTCGGCAAACAGGAGAACATCATGAAAAGTACACTACCAATATGCCATATGCATAAAGTTTATAACCAGTGTGTGCTACCAACCATAATCTATGGATCCAAAACTTGGAAACTAATACAAACAATGGAGAATTAGCTTAGGAGTGCGCAAATAGCAATGGAAAGAACAATGCTAGGAATATTACTTAGATATAGAAAGCAAACATTGTGGGTAAGAGAGCAAAACAAAGTCAAGGATATTCTAGGAACTATTAAAGAGTAGAAGTGGAGTTCGGCAGGACATTTAGCAAGAAGAGAGGACAATAGGTGGAGTAAAACACTAACTGACTGGACACCCAGAAAAGGAAAGTGGGATATGAGAAGACCAGACAGGAGGTGGAGAGACAAGGTAGCAAAGACTGCAGGGGTAATAATGGCAACGGCTGGCAAAGTCTCGGGAGTCATGGAAAAGTTTAAGGGAGGCCTTTTTCCAGCAGTGGACTCCTAATGGCTGATGATGATGGTGATGATATATATATATATATATATATATATATATATATATGGTCAATTAGCAAGTGGTCAATTAGCACTCGAGAGTGAATGATTAGGGTACATACTTAAGCTTAAGTTTTGTCGAACCCCAAGGAGTTAAGTACTAAGTAAACATGGAAAATGGGATATCAGAGGACAGTGTTTCCATTACAGAGGGCAGCATTGCCAATACAGGTGGATGACAGACATGATTTTAATAGGCTGGCAGAAGAGACTATTCATATCCAGTGTCGAAAAAAATCCTTTGTATTTATTCATCATTATATACTAAGTTAAAATTATGCTTCATAGTTTCCATTATGCCCCTGTAAGTGATTAAATGACCAACGCAAAGTAACTTCCTGCACATTTTCATGTACGCCCTCTCACAGCCAAATCAGTCTTGAAACAGAATTGCCCCAGTTTGACACCCTGGATTTCAGTTTCAAACATGAAAGGCAATTAGTCGCCCTTTCCACCCACACACACATGGATTCTACGGCTGCTGCTAAGCCGAAAGTTAATACTACTGCATCACCTGCAGACATTGTTAGATGAGTAACATCCACTGCTAAAGACACACAAACAAATAGAACCCTGGACACCAACAGCAGGCAAGTAGATCCCCTGCTAGCGACACAATAAACGCTCTAAACAATTAATACAAGCATTTCCAGCCATGTGACGAAAGAAGTGCATACCTGCAGAGTGACACAAGAAGTGGTCAACTCCTCTAGAGAGACACATGATATGCACAAACCATGTTCAATGCATAATCTCCTCATCCAAGAATCATTACCTGCCACAGAAGATCTAGTGGATAAAGACCCTGCCTGACAATAAACCAGCCTTTCCTTAGTTTTCCCCACCAACCTTCACTCCAGACACACTAGAGTCCCGAGGTATCCCCTCCTCGTCAGAATAAATTATAGAGTGTCGCAGGAACCATATTCGGAAACCTGTGGTGGGAATGTTTATTGAATATCTGTGCACAACAATCTGGTCCTTTGTTCACGATGAAAACTAGTGTTTTGTTTGACTAAAATAAATAGAAATGTATAATCAATAATGTATGACCCCAGTATAGTAAAACACACAGAAGAAAAACAAAATATAGAGGGTGCAAAAACAGATGCCACACTGGAAACAAATACAATATTTAAGACCAAGGAGTAATAAAGAGAGTGGAGGGAGGAAAGGAAAAACACTTAAATATAGATGAAAAAGAGGGTGTAAAGAGAGAGAGAGAGAGAGAGAGAGGGGGGGGGGGTGAGAAAGACAGAGAAAGAGAGAGGAGGTGGGAAATAGAGAACCAAAACAAAATAAAGCGAACAAATAAAGCGAACCAATGTGTGTGTGTGTGTGTGTGTGTGTCTATATTATATATATATATATATATATATATATATATATATATATATATATATATATATATATATATATATATATATATATATAGAGAGAGAGAGAGAGAGAGAGAGAGAATAAATTACAACCGCATGCAGTGAAAGGTGATATTATATATTTGATTGAACAATTCTGATATATGACACATTTTGAAACATTCCCTCTAGACACATACCCTTTGTGTCATTGTGTTCCCTTATACAGTGTTCACCGTCTCTAGATTATCAGTCAGTTTTGTACCCATTACTTGCGCAGGTGAGTGTAGCCTTCCGTCGCGGTCATTTACTCCGCGTCGCCGATTAGCATTCAGAAATAGAGTTCTCTCAATCTTATAATTACCTCTCCTAATTAGTTTTCTGCCCACAGCTAATTCAAAGACAACTGCAGAGGTTGAAATAACTAAACTAAAGGTTTCTAAACACCCCTGATGATCACAAAGGCTTTTAAGTATCCCAGAATAGGCTCAAATCGCGTCCTGTGCGTGAAAGGGTTAATGCTGGTATTGCGTCTTGAAGCTTTCATGGGCTGAATTGAGTATTTGCATGTCTGAGGCAATTGACCACTTGCGAGTTTTGTTCTATAAGGAAGTTGGAGTTGTAGACATCGATATTTAACATAATTACCAGCTAAAATACAGGTGTAGTACATTTATAAATACATAAAATCCAATTCAGCATACTCTTTACAGTCTTTAGCCATCAGAAACCTACATTATTGTTGCCATTTGTTTACTATCGATGTCTACAGCTCCAACTTCCTTATAGAACGAACCTCGCAAGTGGTCAATTGAAGGAGCACGAGGCTTCAAAATATATCAGAATTAGTGACCACGAATGTACCTGTGGGAGAAAACCATAACGGCAAAATACAAACGATAAGGACGAGAAACAATAAGGTACCGTGGAAAGGAAGACCATGAAATTAAAGAAAGAGAGAGAGAGAGAAAGAGAGAGAGGCGTGAGAAACAGGGACCTGCTTCCACCAATAACGACTCTCTCTCCTCCCTCTTCTTTTTTTCTAATAGTTTTAACGGTGCGGTGAAGTGAGAGAGAATGTGTGTCTGTGTGTGTAGGGGAAGGTTGGGTTGGGGGGGGGGGGGTGCGAGGGGGGGGGGAGGGGGAGGATAACCTTTCAACATCTTTGAAGTTTATTCCATAAGGGAAAACAAAACAAAATGCAACACATTCACTGCATTATGAATATTCGTGGGCATTAATTAGTATGCACTTTGAAGTTTCAAACTAATTAAACAAACTTTGAAATGCAAACAAAAGGTAAAGAAATAATACGTTTGCTGCAGCTAACATATCCAAATGTCCTATATAAAAATGTTCCATACTGCAGGCGATGTACTCTTAAGTATTGGTATTACCGCCTGAGTTGGCTGTACCAACCCACCCCGCTTGTTGCTAGACGCTTCCATTAGGTTCTAAGCTTGCCACTGATAGTAATATCAGTCAGCTTTATGCATTCGTTGAAGGAGGATGTGTGTCCAAGCAAGAGGGATTTTAGAAGCTGAAATGCACCAAAAACAGTGCTAATTCTGCATATACAGTATATGTGATAGCCATATAGCAGGTATGAGTGGGAGGTTTATTTCATGTTACAGGCCATAACTCATACTGCCTAAAAAACACAAAACTTAATAACATAACATATTATTTAATTAAGTTATCGCAAGTGTGAAATACAAAGGTGGATGAGACAAAGGTGGTAAATGTACACTAGTTGATTTGCCACAAGCGAGGTCACAATCTCTCTAATATTCCAAAAGTTGGGAAGGTCAGACTAAATGAGTGAAGACTTTTATGGGGAGAATTTGACCCGATCTTTTCATTGGAACACGTTTGAATTCGGTCAGGACTCTGGATATGGCTCTAGGGCTAAGTATATTGAGCTGCAGTAGCAGGAACATAGCCGTCTGGGCGTATTCTTCCCTATAGAACTCCCTGATCTGAAAAGGTTAATTAGGTGATAACATTCTGTTCTAGATAGGTTCGATAATATCTGACAGCATTAACCGGTGACGATTTTTTTTTTATTATATTCTGTCAATTATTAGACATTTTTTGTTTTCAGTTTAAAAAGGGCCTTCATCAATTAACAGGCTTCTAACTATCTCACTTAACAACTCATATCCTTTTTAAACTGCACAAAATCGTCAAAATATAACTAGAATATTAATAAAAAGATGCCGCCGGTATTGGAGGGGTTAATGACTGCAACTGTGCATAATGCTATATTTACCATCTTCCTAAACTTCTCCACTCAACAAATATTTACAACCACAGAGGGAAGTGTATTCCAAAAATACATATAAAGATAGGCCCATTTGTATTAGTATCAATAGCGCAAACGAGTCAATACAATGCTTTATTATAGTCAAGATACTTCAGAACTTGACTTTAAGGCGAGAGGGTCGTTTTTCTGGTCCCCGTTCTCCCTCGTGTTTAGCCCCATTAGTTTTCAGATTTTAAGACATTCGGCCCATTAGTTTGTCGATTTTTAAACCTTTTGTCTCATTGCTATATCAATTTCAAAATCTTTTGTGCCATTTCGGTGTCGATTTTTTCTTGGCGAGCGATAGCGACCCTGTAATTTAGGAGGAACCAGCGTTCGGCCGGGACATAAATATATACCAAAAACTGTACAAATTTATATTGAAAGGGTGCCTAGGGGTGTAATTTTAAGCTTGATGAAGGTATAGTAAGGAAACTAAAAAATTAAATGAATATATAAATAGACCCCCACAAAATAACCACTGTCCCCTTATAGGTTTAAATATTTATTTTTGGTG
Organism: Paralithodes platypus; assembly: GCA_032716605.1. Classification (NCBI taxonomy): domain Eukaryota; kingdom Metazoa; phylum Arthropoda; class Malacostraca; order Decapoda; family Lithodidae; genus Paralithodes; species Paralithodes platypus. The sequence goes on along the minus strand of CM064574.1, from coordinate 9,139,267 downwards.
TAACCTTACATATTATGCTCACGACTGTAGAACAAATCTAGTATTGAATGAAGTTTCACTTAAATTAATATTGTAGCAATTCACCTCCACCTTCCAGCCATTGTTGCAGGTTTATTTTATGTGTATGAGAGAGACAAAAGGCAAAGCTGCCTGTAACAAGTGTCCTCTCCATAATTGAAAGAGTAATAGAGAGCCAATTCAAGTTACATGTCTGGAAACGCGGAGCTTGAAGCACTTTAAGTTATAAGATGAGGGAGATAATTCCATAGTTTACTTGCTGAGTGGAAGATAGACTGAGAAAATTGGGTCACTCTTAGATGTTTCAAAGTATGGAAGGAAGGAGGTAGCAGGGAAGAATACCTGACTGCCAAGCCTTTAATAAGGAAGGGGGTAGCAGGGAAGAATACCTGACTGCCAAGCCTTTAATAAGGAAGGGGGTAGCAGGGAAGAATACCTGACTGCCAAGCCTTTAATAAGGAAGGGGGTAGCAGGGAAGAATACCTGACTGCCAAGCCTTTAATAGGGAATGGCACCATGAAAAGTATGGAAGGAAGGGGGTAGCAGGGAAGAATACCTGACTGCCAAGCCTTTAATAAGGAAGGGGGTAGCAGGGAAGAATACCTGACTGCCAAGCCTTTAATAGGGAAGGGGGTAGCAGAGAAGAATACCTGACTGCCAAGCCTTTAATAAGGAAGGGGGTAGCAGGGAAGAATACCTGACTGCCAAGCCTTTAATAAGGAAGGGGGTAGCAGGGAAGAATACCTGACTGCCAAGCCTTTAATAAGGAAGGGGGTAGCAGGGAAGAATACCTGACTGCCAAGCCTTTAATAAGGAAGGGGGTAGCAGGGAAGAATACCTGACTGCCAAGCCTTTAATAGGGAATGGCACTATGAAAAGTTCTATAGATAGAATGAAGCCCGGGAAAGCCGCTGGGAGCTCTAGCATAGTCGCTGAAATGATTAAGGGGAGATTTCCACTTGAGGGATTTTTTTCTTGACTCCTTTCTCCCTCATGTTTAGCCCCATTACTTTTCTAATTTTAAGACGTTCGCCCCATTATTTTGACGATTTTAAGAACTTTCGACCCATTTCTGTCAATTTTAAGACCTTTCGTGCCATTTAGGTGTCGAATTTATCCTGGCGAGCGATAGCGAGCCTGTAATATAAGAGGAACCGGCTTTCAGCCGGGACATTTTTCTACCGAAAAATGTACAAATTTATCTTGAAAGAGGGTCAAAGGGGGTGAAATGTTAAGATTGCTGGAAGAGTAGAAAACAAACTAAAAACCTCCCCTTAAGGCCACTGGCGATATTGGTGTACAATTTGTCACAGAGCAGATAAATGCTATCATAAGGGAGGACAACATTTCTGATGCATGGCAGAACAGTGTGATAGTTACTACTTAGAGAGACAAGGGTGATTCCTTAGACACGGGAGATTATGTCAGTCAGTCAGCCAGTAGCCAGCCCTTACTCAGCAAAAGAGATAATAGGGAGATTATATAGATCTAAAACTGCTCGACCAAGTCATGAAAGTCATCCAAAGAGTCTTTGAACCCATGATCAGGAGAAGTGTTGCCATTAGCGACATGTAGTTTGGATTTAAGCCGGGATTTGGCACAATCGATGTTATCCTAATTCTTAGGCAACTACAAGAGATGTTCTTATCGAAAAACAAGAATTTATACCTAGTCTTTATAGCCCTGGAGAAGGCCTTTGAGAGAGTGCCCAGGGAAGTTATGCAGTGGGTTATGAGAACACTTGGAGTAGAGGAATGATTAGTGCATGTAATAATGAAAATGTATGAGGGGTCACGGGCTGCAGTTAGAGAAAATGGAGGTCTGAGCAAAGAATTCTTAGTGAGTCGGAGTTCACCAAGGTTCAGTGCTGAGCACACTCAGATGGTGCACAGGAAGTGGAGGTAAAGTTCAATAGATTTTTTTTCTATGTGTATGGAGGAGACAGAAGGCAGGTTGCCTGTAACAAGTTTCTCCACCAAAGTTAAGAGAGTGACAGAGCCAAATTCAAGGGACAATGGAGTCAAAATGCCTGGACACACAAATTTTAAAACAGTCTAAGTCATAGGATGAAGGAAAAATTGAATGTGTGACAACATTCCAGAGTTCACTAGTTGAGTAGAAGAAAAACTGAGAAAATTTGCCAATTTTTGGGTTGGAGAGCTTGACAGAATAGGAGTAGGACTGTGTTGAAAGGCGGGTGCCTCGTACTCGCCGCAAGGGAGGGGATATACACAGAGAGAGCTCTGAAGAACACTGATGCTTGTAATAGCGATAGAAGAGTGAAAGAGATGCAACAATGTGGCGTGTAGAAAGAGATTGTAGGGAACTAGTAAGAGGAAGCGAGTTGATGAGGCGAAATTCATTTGATTCTACTCGTTCAAGAAGTGCGGTATGGGTGAAACCTCCCCGCACATGCGAACAATACTCAATACAGGGGCGCACTGTACCCCAATACAGAGCAAAAAGCTGTGCGGGGGTCAAGAACCCACGAAGACTAGACGGTTGAGCACACATAGATGGAGGGAAAGTATGGCAAGCAAGGGATTAAGGGTTAATATAGATAAAACAAAGGTTATGATTAGTGAAGTAGGGCGCAAAACTACGGACAAAAAAGTGATGACTTTCCATGTTTGTGGGCAGGGGGTAGTAAGAAACTTTATTATATGTTGTATCTGTAGTGACTGGGTACACAAGACGTGTAGTGGGGCGAGAGGACCTCTAACAAAACTCGTAGACTTTAAGTTAGTGTGCAGTGGGTTAGGGAGAACCCAACTTTTTGTTTCCTATGTGGAAGAGGAAGACAAAAGACAAATCTGCCTGTAACGAGTGCCTTCCCCAGAGTTGAAAGAGTGACAGGGCCAAAATCAAGAAATGTTTGAGCCAAAATGCCTGGATACACGGAGTTTGAAGCCACTTAAGTCATAGGAAGAGGGAAAGATGGATTGAGGGAGAGACTTCCAGAGCTCAGCTGTTGAATAGAAGAAAGATTGGAAATATCGTGTCTTTCTTGGGTTGGAGAGTTGCACAGAGTAGGGGTGGCATTGTGTTGCAAGACAGGTGCTACGTACTCTATGTAGAGAAGGTGGTATACACTGAGACAGCTCTGACGAACACTGATTATTGTAATAGCAGTAGAATAGCAAGAAAGATGCAACATTGTGGTGAAGAGATAGAGATTGCAGAGAGTCGGTGAGTTAATGAGATTTTCTTTTCTACTTTGTCAAGAAGTGCTGTGTGAGAGGATCCTCACCACATGTGCGAACACTACTCAACAATGGTCGCCCTGTACCCCTGTACAGAGCAAGAAGCATTACCCCGGAGGCAGTTGAGTACACCCAGCTTTTCGGAAGCTATTTAAGCAAGAGAGGTAATATGGTCTTTCCAAGAGAGATCAGAAGAAAAAGAGACACCTAGAATACTGTGAGAAGGGTTGATTTGTGTATACTGTAGTTGAAGTATAAGCGATATATCTGTGAGAGTTCTTGACGGGTAGATAAATGGAGAAATTGGGTTTTGGAAGCATTGAAAGCAACAAGATTTTCTCTGCCCCAATTGGAAAAGGTTGATAAGTGTTGTATGGCTTCATCACGTTAATTCGTGAGTGATTGCTTGCTGGAGTGTTCTGAAAAACTTGTTGAATAGCGTGAGGTAGAGTCATCAGCATATACATGGATAGGACTGGAGGTATACAGTTGAGAAGAACATTAAGGAATATTAGAAAGAGAACTGAAGGTAGGACATAACCCTGACGAACGCAGGAGTCACATACGCAGGAGAACGCATAGGTTGAGGAAGTGAATGGTGATATGGTAAGAAATTAAATTATAAAGATGGAGGCCCAGATAAAGGGATTTAAATCAAAGAAGAGTAGCTTAGAAACTAGAGATATTTGCTAGATTCTATTGAAGGTGTTCGATATGTCTAGCACAATAGTAAAGGTCATGAAAAGAGGATGACTAGGTATTAGTAAGATAAGAAAGGAGATCATCAGTAGCATGGCCTTTAACCCGTCCAATACCAGCGACGGCAGGGAGCCGTCAGTAGATAAGTCACTCCTCAGTCCCAGCGACGGCAGAGAGCCGTCATTAATGTACTTTCCTTGTAACTGCCAGTATCAGGCAGTGCCTGGTACCATGACCGTTTGAGCACTGCTCTTGATATGGCAACACTTCTCAGCTTATATCCAACCCTCTGCAGGCTGGGAGAGCCAGTATTCCTTCATCTTTTGAGGTAGGAGGTTGTTCTATCTTGCCATTTTGGCCACATTGCTTGGGACTGGGTGGGGGGGTGACTTTTATTACTGTATCCTCAGGAACAGTAGGGGTTAAGAAAACCATACTGGTGATCTGAAAGTAAGTTATGTGAAGAGAAATGCTAAAGAGATGTTAATACAAATTTAAAGATACAAAATGTGAGAGCACCTGGATGATAGTTGGAGGCTTGAGAGCATTTACCCTTTTTTGAGACAGGTTGAATAAGAGCAAACTTCCAGCAAGAAGGAAAGATGTTAGAGGAAAGACAGACACGGAAGAGTTTGCCTAATCAGGGAGTCAGCATGGAAGAACCGTTTTTGAGCACAACAGGAGGAACACCATCTGGTCCATCTGCCTTCTTAGTATTCAGCCCAGAGTACAGAAAGTATATCCTTAGAAAAGACTAGGACATTAGGCATCAGCAAGAGAGAGGGGGTGGAGAGGGAGGAAAACACCGAGGAGGTAAAGGTAGAGTTTCTAGCGAAAAATTGCGCAGAGAATTCAGAGGAAGAAGTGACGGTGGTGCCATAATAGTGGAAAAGAGCAGGGTAAGACAAGGAAGTATAGTTGTTGGAGAGATTTTTGGCTAGATGCCAAATAGACTGTGAGAAATATAGAGCACCAATTTTTTTTAGTTTTAAGGCGACAGTACTGTATGAATGTTTGAACCCTTATTGTGGACAGCAGTAGAATAAGCATGAGTAAACCAAAAACAAATTTGCATTTGACGGAGAGAAACAAATTGAAATGTATGTCTCCCTACCTGAGATGATTACCTTGATAATTCGTTTGGCACACCTGTGGGTCCCTGATCATGGAAGCAAAATTAATTCCATAAGAAATTAAAGGTTATATTCATAGTTCACAATATGACGCCAACATATATTTCAAATACTTCAATAAGTTGTCTACGATTTCCAACAGAAAAAAGACCAAGAGCTCAAACTTACCCTCATAGATCAGTGTCCTTATTGATGGAATAAGCTACGTGGGCTTAGGTTGGACTCTTTCTTATAGCCTATCTATAATACTAATATTTAGCGTTTTCAGTAATATAGGTATTATATAGATTATCCTGAAAGTTGGGGACTATGTATAAAACAATATATATAATACGAGTATTATAACGCTACCGAGTGTAAAGAACTAAAGACCATATCCATTTTCATTTAATGATATTGTTTCTTAACTTAGACCAGTATTTTTGGTCTTCCATCTCTGCTTCAGTGCAC